>LPNX011090091.1:125520-140148 GCA_001517045.1 Pseudotsuga menziesii | reverse complement strand
CTTTTACAGACACTATCATGCTAGAACATTTATTACAATTCCCCCATGGGGTATGAACATGTGATATAGTACAACAAGCACTTCCTAGAAGTACTTCCAAATGTCTTCTGAAGTCCGAACAAGTTATCCTTGTCCGTTTCACCAGGCTCACTTGATAAAAAACCACTAAGTACAACTTAGGTGGTAACAATTCCCACTTCAATGAGAACCCAACACTCCTTCTTGGACTTAAGGGATACAAAAACAGGGTAGTCACACTACTGATTCACATTTTACAGTTTGTATTACACTTTAAGTCTTTTATATTTTACTGGTTCACATGTTACAATTTGTATTTCCCATAGCTTGATCTGTGCAGAAAATATAGTATTATTTTCTCACCATGTAATTGAAAAATAATAAAATAACAAGCTAATACACAAAGTGCACAGATTCACACCATATAATTCAACCAAACTGGGTTCATGACCCCAAGCAAACCATAAAAGTAACCGATTTACTTAATCAAAATCTTGAGGTTTGACGACATAAGTCTCAACTGCCTTAATTGTGGGAAGTGCTTGGGCTATGCCCTAAAACGCATTATGAGGAGTCCCACAGGAACCCCAAAGTAGTTGGCCAATAAGAGGAATTTCTAGGTGAAATGGAAAATGACCCCTTCCGATTGACTAGAAACACCTTTGTGAGGAAAATTCCAAGCGCTATCTTCTGGCAGTCTTGGTGGTCGAGTGACCACCTGTGAACCAATATGAAGCTATTAAACCGGGGTCCAAAACTCATTATCGGTTATCACCAGCAAGACACCATTGATCCACCACGCTCTTCCTCACGCCTAAGAGGCAATCCCCCTCAATTTGTGTCTTGAGGCCATCACCATAGAGGCCCTCCTCGACAACCCTCCTCATTGTCAGAAGGCCATAGAACCTCTTGTTCCGACTCGGATTCCTACCAATCCAAGACAAACCTACTCACTACATTGTCTAGCCCCATGGCCAGTGTAAATACTAACCCCTTATTTAGAGTGGTGATTGGCAGCGGACCCATGCCCCTGCCTCACATCATTACCAGCATCTGAGCCAGTGGTCCCAGTACCATTGCACATACTGTTGTGAATATTCTACCCATTAGTGGAGGCCCCACACCAACTCCTACAATTTCCACAATACCTCCTTTCATGCATGTGGTTAGTTTCCCTTCCACAACCGTCTCAACTATCCCCATTGCGGGAAGTCAACTTCAAGTGCCCCCAGTCATGCATGGACATCACTCTCCTACAAACTTTGGCACCATCGCCAGTCCCTCCCACACCAACCTTGGGTCTAACCTCCCATTCATGGATCACCTCAACTTTCCTGCTTTGGCGAGGTTAACCAATGACCAAATCAGCCATCAACCCCATTGGCCTCCTATTCCAACCAAAATCCCATCAGATATTCTAAATTTTGAAGGGAAGGCAGGTGAGTGCCCCCAAAACCACATCATGTCGTTTTGTCTATGGTTCTCTTCAAACAACATTATGGATGATTCGATCAGACTTAGGTTGTTCCACAACACCCTCACAAGCACCACAACCAAATGGTATATTGAGCTACCTCAATCCTCTTACCTGGACTTCAATTCCTTAGCCTTCATGTTCGTACAATATTTCCAACTCCTCATCATATACGATGAGGGCAATGAGATCTTACTATCTTGTCGCCAAAACATTGTGACACACATAACCGACCACATCCACGAGTGGCGGCAATGCCATAGCTTCTGCAATATTCAAATTGATGACAAGATCTTTCTGGATTGCTTCTTAAAAACCTTGCTACCACCTATAGCCAAAGACATCACCTCTAAACTTCCCCAATCCGAGGAAGAGGCCATATTGAAGGCCCAACAATTTGACTTGATTTATGCTCAGTATGGATACCTATACACCATCATTCCATAAGCTCCACGTGTCAGAACCTCTCGCTGCAATGCGTTGGGGGCATCCCATGCTGCAGGTGGCATCATAGGTTCTGTCTTCCAACACCCACAGTACTACATAGCACCGTACCTAAGAAACACCCATAATGTTGTGCAATTGAACCAAGTACCTAACTACTCTAGGATGATTGCTCAATCTGGAGCCACAACCTCTTACGTGTAGCCTATGCCACACCAACATGCCCATGCACCAACTTGGCCGGCACAACCATATTTGGTACCAATGACCGGATTCGTAGCCCCTCCAGCTCCTCCAATCTACTATGCACCACCCATGCAAGCCACTCCATTCCTCGCTCCAGCTCCTTCGACATCCATGAGAAAAAATTTTGCTCAACAGAATCGTCCCAACCAACCGACCCCCAATAACCAACAAGGGCAAGGTAATAAAAACCAATTTAGGAACTAGGGCAACAACCAACCACAAGGAGGCAACCAACAACCGAATCCTCCCAACAACACCTACGTGAACCCACCAACTCAAAACCCCCAACATCTGAATCCACCTTGACAAGACGCTCTATTACAGACCAACCATCCGTGCAAACTAAGTGACATCTATGGTCATTACATGCACGAATTCCCCCTCATGGGTTGCGCCAAGCAGGTTCTCCAAAACGAAGCTCAGCATGGTACCAATGCGGCAGCTCAAGATCAACCCAATCCAGCACCACTAGGCCCTCCACCCATGGTGCTCCAGAACCCGTTACCACTCCAAGGATTGGTAGCAACCGCAATTGTCCCCCCACTTGCTCCCACCTACAGAGATAGGTGTTCATGACATGCTAGAAATGACAAATGAAGAGGTCAACTTGTAGACTAGGCACAATCAGTATGGGTCAAATACTGAAACCACTGACCCATCAGTGGCATCAACATCCAACACAACCAACATACCACTCTACCTACCTACACGTCCTATTGATGGGGCAGCCCAAGGACCACAATTCCTCATACGACGGATCGCCAACAATGCCACGAATAGAGAAACTTTGAACTATAGCATCGTTGACAACTTGGATTAGTCACCTATGGTCATGTCCAGTCTAGAAGTGTTGAAAACATGTCCACCATAGTAGAAATAATTATTGTATGCACTTGGTGTCGTGGATCCCTTCGACTCTAGATTGATCACATTTGATTTGGACAATGGAGAGCCTAGAATGCCATCAACCATTGCCTTCCATATTTCGGTATCAATTCAGAATCTGGTCATGCATCAATGTATTGTTGATGAAGGGGCATCCACTTGTGTCATGTCGATGTTGGTTTGGAAAAAACTTGGGTCCCCTACCCTCCAACCGTCTACCACTACATACGCACCTATGATGGACACCCCACCAAATCCCAGGGAGTTCTTTCGCATATTCCCATTTCATTAGCCGGTAATACGGTTCTGATTGACATAAAGGTTTTCAACGCTTAGGTGGATTAGAACCTTCTCCTTGGATGAAGTTACATGTATGCTATGAGAGCCATGGAATCCATCGTTTTCCACCTTATGATGTTCCCTCATGACAGGGATATTGTGACGGTGGACCAATTAACTTACCATGATTTGCATGGGCTGAACGCACCAGCCAATGTCATCCCTACCATTGATACCTCCATTGACAGCATAGACAACCCTTCCTTGTTTCCTATAGACCCCATATTATTCGTCGACACTTCCATGACGACTTCCTTCCCATCGTTACCTCCTCCTCCAGCATTAAGCGACATTGCGGATTTGTGCATGCTCTCATCCAGCATTGTTGAACTCAAACCCCAACCACGGCCGCAACCCCAACCACAGCCGCAACCCCAATCATAGTCACAACCCCAACCACAGCTGCAGCCTCAAATGCAATCACTAGGGAATTATTGGGGCTCTTTCCCAGTCCATACAATTCCCTTCCTTTTCCCACCATATGGCATCGTAAGTAAGCCTTTGATGGCTACTTTAAACCTACCAAACTTTACGTTGGGGATTCCTATGTGGTACCTTGAAACACATGCCCAACCCCCGATGCCATAGGTAGTGTTGACTCCTATCCAACCCATTGCAGTTGAGTCATGCCCTCCTTCTGGCCCATAAAAACCTCCTTCCCCACCTGCACCAGTCCCGCCTCATCTAAAGAGGGATAGTGACAAAAATGCTAAAGCGGTAGTCAAACTCTGGCAGACTCCACTGTGCACCGTATGGGATGTATAGGGTCATGCAACCCAGAATTGTCCAAAAATTCCCATCCTTCACACACATATATATTCCATGGATACAATGAAGAACATTTCGGTAGTCGTCCTCCCAACTCAACCAACAGTTAAAAACAAGTCTTTGAGGACAAACCACATGCACACATTGCGGATTGTAGTACATTATTCTCACCAGTACAAATACTTGGCCGAGTTTCGAGCCACCCTTAGCAATCTTCGGAAACATTCCCTTGAATCTGAAATCACTGTTATTGAGGAGATCCACCCTCCTGTTTCTTACTCAAACACCATGAATATTTACATGGTGTCCAGCTCCACCGACCCTTCCACCTGTACAACCGTCGATGATCCCTCAGATATATCCAATCATTGCTTCAGCAGCAATGAAGATATACTCGAGGCCTTGACCACTCCTAAATACTCATGGGATGATATGCACCACTGCTCATTCTTCATCTCTGAATAATCTCTGTCGTCATCAGGCCAGTTTTCAGTAGAAACCAAGGATTTCATCCACAAGAAAGTTGACTGGTTCAAAAATGCCATTCCAGCACTGGACATATTTGAAGAGGGGAACATGGCCAATATCTCACCTACCATCAAGGTCAACATCTCAACCAACCTAGATATCATTGAAGAGATCATGTTGGGGGCATCCTCCTCCTCTGAAGAAGTCACTTCCTACAAAGCACTTTTTCAAGAGTTCTGTGACATCTTTTCTTGGTCCTAAACTGAGATTTTAGGGTTATATCCATCCATTGTTGAACATCATAGAAATACCTGTCCTAACATGGCACCCTTCCCTTGAAATCAGAGACCCATCCATCCTTCCAAATCTTCTGTGATCAAAGTAGAAATCGAGAAACTGCGCACAACTGGTTTCATCTACCCCATCACATACACCACTTGGGTTTCCAACCCTGTCCCCATGAATAAAGAATAGGGCACCATCTGCGTCTATACATAATTTCATGATTTGAATTTGGCTTGTCCCAAAGACAACTTCCCAACCCTGTTCATTGACCAAATCATTGACGCATGTGCTGGACATGAGATCTTTTCCTTCATGGATAGTTTTTCTGGATACAACCAAATTCAGATCTGAAAGGAAGATCGATACAAAACCACATTTACAAACCCTTGGGGCACATTTGCATATTGAGTGATTCCCTTAGGACTAAAAAAAGTTGGAGCCACTTTCTAGTGCACCATGACATATTGCTTCCATGACCTTGTTCAAATTATATTGATTTATCTAGAAGACCTTACCGCTCGGTCACAGAACTGCGCTCAACACTTAGACGACTTGCAACAGGTCAACCTGTGATGTCGCAAGTACACAATCCACTTGTACCCTATAAAGTGTGTTTTTTTGTGTCCTAGCAGGCCGTCTGATTAGGTTCATTGTTTCCCACAAAGGGATTACAGTTGACCCTCTTAAAGTTCAAGCCATTCTTGACCTCCCCTCACCATGAACTCTACACCAATTGCAAAGTCTCCAAGGCAAGGCCAACTTCCTTTGCCACTTTATACCAGAATACACGATGAAATCACGTAGTTTCTTGTGGCTGCTTTGTACAACCATTCCATTTATTTGGGATCAGAAGGCGCAAGAATCGTTTGACGCACTAAAACAAGCTCTGTATTCTGCACCATTAATATCTGCATCTGACTTCACCCAGGACTTCATTCTCTACATGTCGGCCTCCGACAATGCCATCGCTAGAGTTTTGTTCCAGGAAGATGATGCTTGTCAAGAGTATGTGATTTACTACATTAGCAAGAAGTTAATAGTTTTCCCCTGTGATATTCACCTGAAGAGAAGATGGCCCTCATCATTGTATTCTTAGTTAAAAAACTGCGCCATTACATTATTGCAAACCATACTCAAGTCATGGCTGATTCCAATCCTATGTGGTACCTCTTGAGCCGCCGCCTCCTGTAAGGACATGCGGCCAAGTGGGTATTCATCCTCCAGGAGTTCGACTTGGAATTCATTGCCCCAAAAAGAACCAAAGCATTGGCACTAGCTACGCTAATGACAGACCTTCCCCCATTTTCCACACCACCACCACTCACAGTTAAGCTTCCTGATGAATTCTTATTCGTCATCTCCACGGAAGATCCTTGGTATGGGGGCATTCTCTTGTACTTCCACACCCAAAATTCCGAGGCTCACTTAAGCCACGAAGAAAAACGGTGCATCCAACACCAATTCGCTCGCCATCTCCTTATTAGAGATGTTCTCTATCGTCGGGGAGTCAACACCATATTACATCATTACCTCACCCATAACAAGGCTGAACAGGTCCTCAATGACTATCATAGTGCATCCTGGAGTGGCCACCTCTCCGGTTTGGAAACTGCTCAAAAGATTCTACGTGTTGGCTATTTCTAGCCNCCCCCCCCCCCCCCCCCCCGCACCACCACACCTCGTGATCATAGTTGGCCCCTTCTACAAGTGGGAAATTGAATTCATGAAAATCAGTCCTACCTTAGTCGGTGACAATAAATACATTATTGTGGCTATCGATTACTTCACCAAGTGGGCTAAGGCCATGCCCACATTTGATTGCAAAGCTGAAACAACAGTGCAATTTTTATTCAACCATGTCATTTCATGATTCGGTGTTCCCCAATAGATAGTCTTTGACCACGGTAAACATTTTGAAGACATTTTTTGGACATAGCTTGTAACCATGTTGAAGTTTGAGCACCATTTCTCATCCTCCTACTACCCCCAAGGAAATGGACAAGTCGAAGCGATCAATAAAATCATCAAGACCATGCTCCAGCAAATGGTTGGAAACCAAAAAACCAACTGACACCACAAGCTATTTTATACCCTTTGGGCCTACCGCACATCCATGAAGACTGCCACTAGCTTCACCCCATTCCATTTGGTACGCGGCGTTGAATCGGTACTCCCCATAGAGTACCAAATCCCATCACTTTGCCTCACCATGGAACTCCTTCCCAACACTTCACCTCTAGAATAACATCTCCTCCTACTTGAACATAGCAATGAGGACCGTCGTGCTACTCTCCAAGCCATTGAAGTAGCCAAAACCCGGCCGAACTCACATTTTGAATCCCATGTCCACCCTCGCAACTTTAGCGAAGGTGATATGGTCCTTGTTTATGACCAAGCCAATGAAAAGCTAGGAAAAGAGAAGTTCTAATCCATGTGGTATGGTCCACACGTCATTTTCCACTTCCTCATAAAGGGGGTATACATTCGTGCTGACCATGATGGACAACTCTTGAAGAACCCCCGAAATGGTCTCTACCTCAAGAGATTTTATGCATAACATCACCAAAATGAGTTACTTATAGCATAGTTTTCCTTTTTTGTTTTACACAATTCTTGAAGTGAGTCTTACACTTTGCTTCCTTGATTTCTCTAGATGGATCCTACCTCACATCGCTACACTAGATTTGCTAACAGAGCAAGAAGATGGTCCCCAAATCTTGCCTCAGCTGCACGGGTTTTCTATTCCCCGTCACATGAGTTGATCCATATCGACGGAATGTGTGTGGGAATCACAACCATAAACTAGGATGAGTATGATGGTGTCACTAGCCTCTTGGTTGCTTCCCTCCAGTTGGGTATTCATCATCTCAATGTCTTCTTAGACTCCCAGTTGCTTGTCTCCTAGTTGAATAAATGCTACTAGGTATGTAATCCTTGCCTTTTTAGAAAATTCATGTGCACTAAACAGTTGGTTCAAACTTTTGAATCCATTCCATTCACACATGTTCCCAAAAACCTCAATAGTATAGCAGATCAAATGGCTAATGATATTATAGAATGGAATATTCATCACCGCATATAGGAAGCATATAAAAAACTGCATCATGCATCAACATATAATCATGCATACATGTGTAACATACATCATCTAGGCATTTTTCATCATAAAAGACTCACACATAAAACCATGAAAAAGTGCATCCACATGCATCAATATATATATATATCACATGTCATAATATGTCCTATACAAAATGAGAAACCCCACAAAGCTTTCTTAGCTAAATACACATGTCAATACAAAAATCCTAGTGCACCATCGCACTAGGGGAAACACCACCAGCTTCTAGTCAGAGTCAGAACCATCCTCTTGGTCCTCCTCCTCCTTCTCCTCCTCCTCCTCCTCCTCCTCACTGGAGTCATCATCACCATCCATAGCCATGTATCCCCACACCTCTGCTCACACATACTCAGCAACAATATAAATCCTCTTCATGAGAGGAATCCACTCAAGGGGAGCATGGTAACATGCAGTAATAATCTCGTCATCTAAATAATGCCAATCATATTCTGTAAATCCCTCCAGTAGGTGCTCAATAAGATTCTGTAGCTCTTCCATAGTATGCCACTCCCTCCTACGTCCATGTACAGGTGGATCTAGTCCCTCCACCCTACCCATCCGACGTTGGTATCCTGCTGGTAGGCGAGGACCAACATTTGCACATGCACACAAGTATGTCATCAGTCCCTGCACATCAAATAGCTACCAATAAGCTAAGTACTCTATATATGAATCTAAACACATAAAGCATCATGTATACATACCATCTAGTCCCCAGGCATGTCCTGGAGGTTAAGGAATATCTGGGTCTCCTCGAAAGTCCATCTCATGGTACGGATACTCCTCAATGAATACTGAAATCTGCCACCACTGATCTAGCAGATTCTGAGTAAAAAAGCATCCCACCATGCTGCCCCCCTCCTGTACCATCATCTCACACCATTTACACATTCGAGGCTCTCAAGGGCCACCATCCTGCACTGTTAAGTGTGGTCGAAGGGTCGGAACTCTCTCAAAGAAGAAAGAGCACAGGAAGGAAGAAAAAACAAAGTCCCCGCCAACTGTCTTGGCGTGGTTCAATGCACGCCGAACTGCGATCAAGTATATTTGGCCCATCCATAATATGTGCCCCCATCACACTCTCCACCATCTGAAGCTGCCCCTTGTATATCTTGTGGCTCCCAGATGAACCAAAGATACGCAGCACCATCGTTGCAACTACGCGATTCGAAATAATCTCAATATAAACCAATAAAATGTAAGACCCACGCACATAACTAGAGGAATAACAGTACCTCTTGCAGAGGTCATTGAAACTCTCCCCATGTGAGAGCTTTGGCACCATATTACCAAACACTCCCAACATCAGGATCCCAGTCAAGAAGTACCCATCTCGCAGTGTAATCTCAAGACACTTCCCCTGTATGATGAAGCACTCTCCCCCAACATCCCAACTCACCAAATTATCAAGCAACATTTGCAAGATATTCATCAAATGAACCTGCATAAACTTGAGCAAACCACAATGGGCTAGTTCATCCCACACTTCCACATCCCACAGAGCCTCCCTCCGCAAGTCTTTGCAGTCCCGGTCCCGCCACATAGGTCGACCCATCCTACATAATCACCAAACCCTTGTTAGCCACAACTATCAAAAAAAACCAAACCACAGGAAAATTTGATCCTTTCTCAACAGAACAAGCGACGAGGCCACAACTTTTGGCCAAACAAGTGTGACTCCAATACGTGGATTTCTCCCCGATGGGAGAGACTAAGTCACTTCTATATGACTCAAAAGAGAGACCTAGTCATGGATTTGGATTCAAAAGGTGTGACTTGGCCCAAGAAACCCTTTCAGGGAAGCCTAGGCCCTTAGGTGAGCAAACCAAAAAAAAAAACGAATGAAAGAGATAGTTTTTGCATGTACTCTTACTTGCAAGTCACGGATCAGAAAATCACCAGTCGAAACGGAAGAAATCAGTGAAAGAATACTGGGGTCCTCCACTCTAACTTAGCGCTGAATAGTAACAATGAAACTTGTGATGTGGTCCCCCCTGTTTATAGGACTCATTAAGTCTATTTTTCTTCTGAGCATTGTAGAGCCACCCAGAGTCCATTTGGGATTTTGTTTGCACCGTTGGTTTCAGTTTTCCATCCTTTGTCTTTTAGTGAGACCCTTGTCTCATGTTTAACCCATGATTTTCTAGACCATTTCTCAGAAGTCACCGGGGTTCACGTGCCTCCACACGGGCCTCCCTTTGTATGTCTTGGCATGTTCACAAGCCATCTACTCCATCTATACTGCATATTTAATCACCTTTGACCACCATGCATCATCCCGCACGGAGGTACCATTAGTGCCCCCTCGCTTGGTTGACCATTACGGAGTTTTTGTTAATCTCTTTTCTGACTCCTAAACGATTGTCGAGCGCACTTGCTTCCTTTCCTGCTCATTAAAGTATTGGAAAGGGCATCTACATAGGCTCGTTTATCTCCTTTTACGTACCATGTAGACTACCATAAGAAAAGGAGCACCTTAGCACATTCAAGCTAGGAACATGCCCCTTTGCATCCTTTTATGCTTTGTTGGGCATTGGGACTGAACTCTATGAGAAATATCACCATGGGTTGTCTTTAAGCTCTTTTCTAGCATTCTCATCAAGAAAATATTGTCGAGCAAACTTGGTTTCATTCATTCTCGTAAAAGTATGTGAATTATCGTCCAGTTAGTACATGTTTAACCTTTTCTGGCTTGATTGGATTACCAATGGTAAATAAGTCTCACGTCCCCTAAAAATTATGGACAAGCTCTCCTATGTACACTTTTATCCCTTTTTAGGCACAGGAGACTATCAATGCAAAAGAGACCCCATTGGAGTCTTTTTTCATGTTTTCAAACTCTCTAAAATTGAAAGCACCATTTAGCATTCACTTTCTCAGGCTCGCTAAAAATCCATGAGATCATGCCATAACAATGTCTTTAGGCTCCACCCCATATATCACAGTTCGTCAACATCACCCATTGGGTCACCTTTGTTCAAATTATTCTACAATGAGTCTTCCTTGGATCCCATGGATATCATAAGTCTAAGCTACCTCCCCAAGTATTTCCCATCTGCAATTGCATTCCTGTTATTACAGCTCTGATCCCTCTCCCATGAGTCTGTTTCATTTGATTCTAAGTCAGCCATACCGTCATTGCTCTGAACAAAGGAATTTTGAGTCTCCCATGATTCCTTGCCTCTATTCCCCCATTCAGTGTGTCAGTCCCCAGATTGTACCACATATTTGGCTATCCCCGTCGTGCTTCTGGTCAAGGAAACCCTATTTCCTTGATTAGTTGGAGGTCTCCCTCTGTCGATGACAACACATCTATTCCATGCTATATATTTTTTATCATTTAAGAAATATGATCTTAGGATCTTATCTGAGAGAATAACATGCACAACAATAAACACAAGAGACAAGAGACACAAAGAATTTTCCTCGGGGAAACCATAAAGGAGAAAACCCCGCAACTTCCTCAGAGATATAATGAGCACCAATGGTAGCAATAAAATACAAAGACAGAAAAGATGATCTCTATTGTCTCCCAAAACTGGCACGCGGGTGCCAAAAGCCCAAGCCGCGGGCGCGCCGGCCCGACGACAACCTCTCGAGAGAGAGGCCAATGTCACCACACCTTCTCTCTCCTCGCTTCAGGCTGGCTCTTCTCCAGCTCTAGGGGGGTTTCCCTAAGTTCGGATCTCTAAGGCAGGTGCAGTTGAGGGCAGGGTGATCTGAAGAGGCTGCCTTAGAGAAACTGGGGTAGCAAAAAGGAAAATAAGTCGGATTGATGGGCAGGAAGGGAAGGGAGGATCAGTCCTCGAGGGAAAGGCCAGTGCCAGTATCAGAAGGGCAAATGGATTCAGAAGGGGAATCACAAAGGCTTTGCGTTTTGCAGAAGGGAGATCAGGCTGGTCCGCTCCATAATCAGAGGCCAGGAGAATGGTAGTATAACTGACTACTTTCCATTACTCCCAGACATCCGAGAACATAACGGCGACAAGCAACTTGGCAGCCGCAAATGCTTGCCCAACGTGCTAGATTATTAGCCTTCTATGCCGGCTTAGTCTACAACTTAAGAAAACACAAGATTACCACTAAAAGACCCAACATGTCCAAAAAGCTCAACAATGAATTTCTTTATTAACTCTGGGGAAAAATCCTCCCAGCCCAAAAACTTTCCCTCCTCTTTACAATCCAAGAGCCTTGCTCTTAATAGGCCTCCAAAAAGCTCTCCATGAAAAATTAATAAAAAGGAAATAATAAAATAAAGTGGAGATAAGATCCACTTTTTCCTCTCTAAACTATTACATCAAACCTTATTTAATTAAAGCAACTCCTAGTTTTGACTATATGATAATTAAAAACTCCTAAAAAAGTGAAGTACCCTAAGCGAAAGGTACCTGCTAACAGAGTAAACTCATCGACAGCTATAAGTTTTATACAAACAACTACCAATGGGGGTCACACATGGCTAACTTAGGTGCTCCAAAATCCACGTAACAACATTGTCTTGAGTCGGCTGAATGAAACTTTAAGATCGCGTACCGGTGACTGTGATTGGCAGCCAATGAGAGAAGAAAAAATGATACGCAGTTATCAGGTGGATAGCCCAGCCGTTACAAACAACCGATCTGCAAAATCACTAATTTCTGATGGAGGATCACGACTTCACTATTCGGCTGCCTGTGTAAAACAACATCTTGTACACGCCAATGGTTAACAACTTGATTCCTGGGCTGATGTGGATCCCAATTTACATAATAGCGTTGAATGCTGCCGAACATGATGACGTAGGAAAGCTCATGATTTATCCAAAGACTGATGCGCAGGGCGTGAATGGTCTCTGCCACAAACATAGACGCCCATCTGTCAACAGATGACGTGCGAACCAGCAGGAACGGAGGAGACACCAGATGCCTGCTAGCGATAGATGTGATTTAATCCACGGGAAACCTCTCCTTGCTGTCAGTCAAGAAGATGTGAAAATATGCCACCAGGGTACTTGGTTTCCACACTGCCAGTGAACATACGGGCCCATCCCAAACTCCGCCCGTCAGTTACCAAATAGATTGAGCAGAGAAGATACCCTCGGCGGCTCAATCGGCTGCTTGCGAGATGAAATTGATCCCTTGAATTCTATTTCTTAGAAGCACTTGCGTTGGATTTTATAGTAGTGGTACTTTGTGCACGAAAAATTGGCAGACCTCCCAAAGGTGCCTCCATCCCGAAAATTTGGGTGATTTTTCGATCTTTGAAGAAGTGAACTTGTAGAGATCCCGCACCTGGCTATTAGTAAATGAATTCGGGCCCACGACCAACTCCATGCTTCAGTGGTATCTCCATTTGGCTATCAATCATAAGAATTTCGACTTTGTCCTCTAATTGCAAAACATAATCAATTAGTTGCTCTGAAGTTTATTTCTTAACCGCTTCAGTTTACCTGTCACCATCGCTGGCGCGCTTGTCTTTACAAATGAGATGATCTTCGTTCTGCTGTTTAAAGACATTACTTCTGCCTGATACTGCCTTTCATCCTGAAACATACCTTCCATACTCTGCTTTTTAGAGTGACGTTTTTCGTTTTTTGCCTTATTTACTGATATGTTCTTTTACAGGTTTGGAAAGTAATTTGACGAGACTGATATCTTGTCTGCTGTCAATGCAAGGAAAAATCCAATTTCAGGCCCCGAGCTGAACCTACTCCCCACGCATTATTGACAGTTGGGAAGCACAAAGCTAGGTGTTCATCCCTGCATATTTTTTATGCACATGCCTTTTCTGTGCCAAGAAGGCCATTGAAATTTCCAAGAAGCAAAAGCCATCCATAAATTAATGCTCATTCCAAAGATGACATAACATGTTTGCGTCCATCTTTGTCTGCTTGTTCTGAAGATGATGATATTACATTACTTTTAAAACAGTCTTCCTTCATCGGTCTCCCTTCATCGGTCTCCCTTCATGCCTCCTTTGCCTGAGATCTATAATTAATCCTTCCTCCTTCAACATTTCAACGGAGGGTCTCCATTTCACATAATCAATTTCAGGGATTTCCTTGATAAAAAACTGTATTACAAACCTATACCTTTCGATCCATATTATAGAAGATGCAATAACAGCATGATCATTGAAGATATCCACTCTAGATTGTTGAACAGGAGACACTCTCACATCTTCTAGACTAAATAACCCAGGCAACTTCAAAGCAAGTCTTCTTGCAGCTTCCTTGTAAAAATCCCTGTCAAATCAGGAGGTAACATCTGGCTCCATGGGGGACGTGTGCTCTTGGAGAGAGCGCACAAAAACCTCAGATTTCTCTACGTATTAGCAGACCAATTTGAAAGAAAAATGTGCGTGGTGGGATGGCTTGATTCACATCCCACACTTTATTACAAACAAAGAACATGCTGAAAATTTAAATGCTCATGCAAGAGCTTATTTTTTCTTCCTACCTACCTAACTTAACATGAATCTAGCACACGTTAGGTGTAGGCATACAAGTAATGGAGCCATCTCAGCTCCTTGTTAATAATATGATCTCTTCCCTTGTGTTTGGTCATTACCCAAGACAAAATCTCATCAAATATGTCGCAGA
>LPNX011090091.1:84240-98947 GCA_001517045.1 Pseudotsuga menziesii | reverse complement strand
TGCTTTGAAGTGAATCACTTTTGTAGAATAAGTGATGTTCACTTTTACAATAATGTGACTTTTAAATAGTGCGGCAATAAATTAAAAGACTTAAGTGACAGACATTTGAAAATAGAAATTGTACGCACTAAAAAGTACCTTAATAAGACTTGAACTCAAGACCTTTTAAGTAATAAAGCAACTTTGAACCAAGTGAGCTAAGTTTAAAAGGTACATAAAATAATGGAAAGAGGAAGGGGGCTTTTTTTTTTTACTCTTTTCTCTCATTCTCCGTGCTTGCTTTCTTTTCCTACAAATCACAAAAAAAAATGAAAAACAAAAACAAAACAAAAAACTTTTCCACACAATGGGGTTAGATCTTGGTTAGCTTACCCAAAAATTCTACGTTTTCAAGTTTTCTTGTTGTTTCTTATTTGCTGTGATTGCACAAGGTGTATGACAAAGAGCATACGTAGCCGAGAAGACAAGAAAAAAACTTCCCCTTACTGTTTCTGATTCACTGCGATTGCACAAGGTGCACAACAAAGAGCATATGTAGTCAGTGAAGGCAATAGTCTGAGACTAAAACAAAAAATATCTAATAATAAACTAATAAAATATGAGAGATTTACAAAAAACAAATCCGTCACTGTAACATTATACCTTCATATTTGCCGAAATGGGTGTTTCTGGAGCAAATGGAAATGGTTTTCGATGAAATGAAAACTATTTCCCAATGGAAGCGGTGCTTCAGACACAATGGAATAGGTCCCATAGGCCACAAATGCACAGAAAATCTAGAACCATAAACCCTTTCAAATTTTCGGTAACACCGGTTCCAGATCTTGATCAAAACTGAAAGCAACTCTTCATAAAAGCTCTGATACCATGTTTGGGTACACAGGGTACTCCCAAAAGACCGAACACCTTGAGCAACCACTTCACACAAATAGATCATAGATCAACACACCGATGTTTGTCACGTGGTTAAAACCCTCAAGAGGGAAATAGTCCACGGCCCCAGCCAAATAGCTACTTGGAGCAATTTATTATGCAAAAGAAAGAAAGTTACATGAGCTTTTCATAATCGATCAACTAGCTAAGGAACCTCTATGCTCTTTAAATAGAGATCATAGACCAATCGGGTGTTAAGCCACGGATCAATGGTAGGTATGATCTAAGAGAAGTTGAACCGTCGGATCACTCTATGTCTAGAACATATCATGACCGTTGGATTAGAATATTTACAAATGCATACTAAAGAAACACACTTTTACCTAATGGATATATTACACAAGTTGATCTTAACTAACTCCTAAGTGTCTAAATATCCTAACAATACTATAGAACATACACTAGCTAGAATGGTGGTATTTTATCTCTGAAGGGAGAGAGATGGTGGCTATGCTCATTAGAAAAAGATAATACAAGAGGCCAAAGATATGGCATTTTAACATAAATAAAGAAACATAAAGTTCCAAAAAGCTAAAGGTGGGAGGCAAAGTTAAAAAAATTAATTTTCCTAAAAATAACACTAAAAGGTATTTTTGGGAGTAGTTTTTACATCAATTTCCTAGATGCGTAAATTTCACATATAAGATTCATTTGCTGTGTATAGTAGCTTGTTGGAAATATATAGCTGAGAAGAAAATTTGATGAAGAGCATGTAGTTTCTAATAGAAACACATACCTCATATATCTCTAAGACTAAAACTACTTTTGAGGCCCTCAAAATAGCCCCCCAAAAATCCCAGAAAATCCTAACAAACTTTCCCAGCAGGAGAAGCATTATAGTTAGTAGAAGAGGTGAGTGGCCACCGATATCCACTTCAATCAGTCCTATCCCCTTTGGAAGAACTAGTATCCATTTCGTTAAGCTCCTATAGGAGATGAGGAAACTTTTGTTGAATCTTAATTTGGGTGAGCCATTTTCCTTGGTGAAAAATATTTCCTACTTTGACTAGCCGATAGAGTGGTATGGTTTGTTGGTGGGTGACCTTCATATATGTTTCCATGATATAACCCACTGTATATTACTCAAGGAATTCAATATTGAATTATGTAGGAGCTAATTATTCAACCATGTCTAGGGTGTCCAATATAGGTGGGAAATATCGGCGAATCAACTCCACATTAAATACTAGGTGTAAGCCAAGGAAAGGAGGAATATTTAGTTCAAAACCATTTTCATGAACAACCTTGGAGATGATGTGAGTCCCATATAGGAGTGGTCATATCTTCCTATGGGGTCCTTTGAGGTGATCTTTCTACAAATGCATCTAGACCTTGTTGTCAACCTGAAATTGTGGGGAACCAGATGTTGACCATGTTACTTCTTGTACTTGGAAATGGGTTTCTCCAAAATTTCATGGACTTGTTGGTGGATGTGCTGAATTTTTTCAACAAATATGGTTTCCGTTTTAGCCTTAATTTGAGCCTGGGTATATTCCTCCTATGTGCATGAAAGAGGTAGAGCTACCATCAATTTGGTCTAATGGTTGAAATCCCAAGCATGCCTCAAAATGGGTGTGAATAGTAGAGATATTCATATGAAGATATATATTGTAGTTATGTTGAATAAAGGGATGGGTCTCTTCCCACATGTGGGGATGTTTGGAATTGTGCATTCTCATAATATGCATAGTCACCATATTGACCACTTATCTCTATCCATCGGTTTGGGGGTGAAACGTAGTTGATTTGGTGAGTTTGGTGTCCATCATTGAACCATAGGATGGACCAAAATGTGCTCCACAACATGTTGTCTCAATATGAAATGATAGTTTATGGTAGCTTGAAATTAACCTAAACAAGTTTAAAGAATATATTAATAGTGGCCTCAACTGTGATAATCTTCTTATGAGGTGTCAAAATGGTCATATTAAAGAAGTGGTTAATGAACATGAATACATGGTCATTACCATGCTTGGTTTAATGTAGTCCTGACATGTAATCAATGGAGATAGAATCCCATATTTTATCAGAAGTAGGTATAAGGGTGTACACCCCTTGCTTCTTAATGGAGGCATTAGCACTGGAATTGAACCCAAGGTTGTGAAAGGCTCATTCCCAGGTAACAAAAGAACCACTTTCGAAGAGAGAACTGGCCTTCTACTCTTCCGAGAGGGATCTCTCACCAAATATCAACAATGTCAGATATGTACAAATGAAAATATGAATTGGTTGTAAGGGTGGTTGAAACAGGACATAGAACCATTGGGCGATGGAGTCAAGATGTGTAACAGAAATAAACAGAACTTATGCAGGCAATTTAACACAGAGTTAAGATAGCCATTCAATCACAATCCAATTTTAATTGTCTGGTGGAAAAGAAGAACATGAACAGACCATTAACATAGAGCATTGGAGAATGAATTCTGTATTAACTTTAGAAGAAAGCTTTGGTGGATATTTGAAACAACAAACGGAGCATAGAATGTATGAATTCCAAACTATTATACACTTATTTTAGACATGAAAGAAAACATAATGAGATAGATAAACTGGAAAAAAATTCACATGAGAAAGGAAGCAACAAACTGTAACACAAACAACACATGAATCCCTATGTAAAACGCAGACTTCGGCTCTGCAACTTTATTAAAAAATCTTGAAAGCACACACTGCAAACTTACATCGGTTCCAACCCTTTCTCCTTCTCCAGGAGGTATATTTATAATATTTGAGACTTTCCAATCCAATGTTACGGGAATCAAAATTTGTTACAACTGAAAAACAACTTCTAACAAACTCTAATGTGATATATCTGCCACGATTTACATAAAAAACTAAAAAATGAACTATGGAGTGCGAGAGAAAATATGCGTAAGAGCATTTTATGCTTCCATCATATGGGTGCTAGCTGTACAAATTTATGAGAGATATGACCATTGGATGGGCATTTCCATGGAGAAAATTTCTTGCATATTGTCATTGCCACTTCTATGGTTGCATCTTAAACTTGCTCGAACCATATTGCTGAATTGACCTACATTGGTCAGGACCAGGAAAAGTTGCGACCGTCATGTCCAATGCTTGCACTTTGAGTTCCATAGTTTCTGGGTATGAGGTCTCAGGTGCTTTGGCACAGGTGGCTTTAAAGTCAAACAACAGTTCCAATTCATTGGCCAGCTTATCGCAAACAGTCCTGCCTGACAAGGATTGTTACATGTCTTGAAACTTACTGTTGTCTAATCAGTAGTTAACCAAACCCTCTAGATACTCCTTTAGAGACAACAAGGGTCCCTTCTCTTCCCATAAGAAAGGAATCCCTCTCTCTACCAAGGGATTAAACAACCAGATCACCTCCTTGACCTTGTGGTGAATAATATCTATCTTGGCTTATACAGTGTCCATCATCCTATGTTTAGAAATTACCTTCCTAGCCCCATATATGATAGCCACTGTATTTTGGATACTGTACCAATTGGTCAGATCATCTAACAAGGAGCTTAGGAAAGCAACGATATAATTTTCTGCTGTTACTACAGGTCTTTTCTGCACTTCTCCTAAAATTGTCGAAACCTTTTTCTTGGCCTCTGTTAAATCCTTTTATTGGTCTGCGATGAAATCTATATAAGGTCTGAACTTGTCAGCCTCTGCAATGATTTGATCCTAGATCAATTGTATAGCCCCTTGCAAGGCCAATTTATCAATCACCTGTTGGCTTAATTTGGCATTTTGTTGTATCAATTCTTGACATTTCTCCCCTACCCTTTCCTTTCCTTGTCTGTCTATTTCCTTCTCCTCCTCTAGCTCCTTAAGCTATTGATGTAACTTAGTAAGATTTGTTTCTTTAAGGCCTATTTGGGACATTAATCTAGAAAGAGAATTGGTGCCTACTTCTCCAACTACACTTACGGGCTGGATTGCAGTCTATGTGCATTTTTCCTGAATCTCTGTTTCCATTGTCACTAGTGTAGCCTTTAATTCTTTTTCTCTCTCCTTCAGAAGATTGGTATCTACTTTCCATTGCTTTTCCTTCTCTTCGAGCTTTAGCAACTTGGCTTTGCAATCTGTAAGCTCAAATTTCAATGTCTCTTTCTCTTTTTCAAATTCAGCTAATTCATCTATCTAAGCAAGATGGGTAGAAGGGATTTTCAACTTCTTTTTTAGTATCTAGATCTCCTTCTCTTTCTCATTTAGCAACTTCTGAGCCAAAGCTCTTTTAGATGCTGGACCCTTTATTTGTATTGCTTCATTTTGCAAATTGTTAATTTGGGGCTTGAGGGATTTGTTCTCGACTCTTACCTTCCTCAAGAGATATAGAGTATTTGTTTTACTTGCCTCTAGTTTGGACATCTACAGTCTGGATTTCATTAATCTATCATTCAAGATGTGCCCGGTCTCTCTGTTAAGGTGTATTATGTCAGTAGTGGGAACCTTTGCGAGGTTCACATTTAATTCTGACAGTTTGTTTCCCATTGTCAAATCCAGGTTGAGGGTGTCAGTGGCGTGATCCCTCAGAGTCTTTAACGCCACATTTGGGTAGGAAAACTGCATTACCTTGTCATACAGCTCTGATGTCTCCTTAAAATTTTTATCATCCCTTTCTCGATAAGAGTCTGGCAAGTATTCTTTAGAGGCATGTCTATTTGGAGTGTGTCCATCAAATACATATTCCTAGATTTTCAACTTGGCTATTTCGGGCTCCTCTTGTTCTTGTTTTTTCCCCACATTTTTCTTCTTCACTTGCCCCTTTGTATTGCTCCTTTTAACCTGCACTAACTGCTGCTCTTGTTCTATTTTCTTCTTTTTGGGCACGCTGGTAGTGTCTACCTCGTCAGTCTCCATAGGCTTTGGACATCCTCTTTTCATTGAACTCCCTGAATAGCTGACCAACGATGAGACATTACTGGCTATTGCAACTACTTTGGACAATTCCATTGGGTGAGAAGTTACCCATGGCAAAAGTGAGATAGAGCTTCATCCTATGCTGACATCTATCCTAGTAGGGTTAGGGAAATCATCCCAGTTTTTCACTTCCATGAGCCCAAGTATTTCAGTGTACTCAAAAGGATTGCACTTATGAGCCTTCCTTCTTTTGGAAATTATTTGATGTGGGTCGTAATTCATAGCTTGTTCTAGAGAAAATCCCATGTCTTTAAGTAAGTTTCCAACCAGTGGAAAAGCAGCTCTACTCCTGATTGTGTATGGTCCCACTTCCGAGGGGAAAATCAAATTTGAGCTATTCTTATAGTTCAAAAAGTGTTCTTCCTCAACAGTGAGTATTTTCTTGATTAATTTGAGGGAGAAAACCTTGGTAGCTAGAAAAGCTGGCAGAATGTAGGGTTGATGCAAAAAGCCATACAATCTTATGATTGTTCCGAATTCTATCAGGAACCAGTCTCCTATCATCTTGCTATGAGACAATTGCATTATTTTCCTCATCTCAAGAAACACCCAGGGTGGATTTTATTGAAAGAAAATGTCAAAAACTTCGGCCATTAGATGGTTCATGAATTTACAGTAGTCCTTGGCCATATCACTAGTGATCTCTAACTCAAGAACTTGTAGGTCTTATTTGTTATAAGCTATAAACATTCTCAATGAAAAGGACTGGAATCTTAATAATTTGGTGCCGTGGAAATTCGCTAACTAAGAATGAATGTTCTTGGCTAGGAATTCATCAAACTTAAGACAACATGACTCATAAGATTTCCCTGGAAATTCAAGCTCGATAGGACAAGTACTCAAGACGAACAAGAGAATTAACAATGACTATGTGACATAATCGTTGGTATCTAGACCTAAAAACTGACTGGCCAGGGATACACACCATTGATTTTCTTCATTAAATTGGCTAAGGTCTATGGGGTAAGATAGGCTGATGAATTCACCATTAGGTTTTGAACAGGCCTTCAAGAAGGCTTCCCTATTTTCTTCGGTAGACTCTCTAAAGAAACATATGATATTTTCCTCTCGATATTTTTGGGATATATTGACAAAATCGTATGGGATGTGAAGGGTTTTACAGACAATGGGAGCCTAAACTAAATAGAGGATTTTGGATTTTGACCTATTCATAATGACTCCTTCGACGACGGAGAAATTTTCTGCACACCACTAGACAAACTCAAGGAAATGGGGGGTTTGGTTAACAGAGAAAAAATGGAAAAAAGATTTAAAAACACCACAAGTATCGCTACCTTGGTCATTAAGGACTTCCAATTTACCCCTAGCGGCTTCAATGGTTTCCCCCACCAGGATGGTATCAAAAATATTGACATTCTCATATATGAGACTTTGCTCTACCCTCTGACATGTGACCTCTGGTTCTGCACTATCTTTCACATCTACCACTTCTACTATTTCCATTTTCAAATAGCACTGAGGGAGTATCAGGGGCCTACCTTTCTTTTCTAGCATAGTCTTCTGGTCTATCTACATTGGCACTCTATACGTAGTCAGGGAATTGGCTGATTTCGAGGCTTTGGAAAAGACAAACCCTTCCAACTCCATGTACACCCTTTTATAACTTTCTATACGACATAATCTCCGTGCCCTTTCCATGCATTTTTCACTGTGGATCTTTCTCCATGTGATCTGAGCCTTTGATATGTGAGGTGCTTTATGCCAAATTATTCCTCACTATCTATGTGTGTAGCTTAATCTGGGAGGGTTGGCCCTTACCGTCGATCAAGAATGACCTCTCCTTGTGATCATCAATCTAGGCGGACCCTACCACCTTACATGATTTGAGATCCTGACCCCGTCTGCAATAGTTCATATCATGAAATAAACCATGACCACAGATTTATCTCCTCCCTTGTAGTGACCGTTGATCTTTACGGCTAGTACCACATTTCACGATGAAATCATGACTACATCCTTGCTAGTATGGGAGGTGAAATCATTTATGGCTGAGGATCTGTTTGTACTCCTATCTTGGTCGTCAGCTATCTCTGCCCTTTAATCTACTTCGTGATTTGGAAAATTTCCTTTGTCCAAGCAAGTTCTCTACGCGAAATGCTTTGGTGCCATTGATGTGTCTTTGGATTAATCTCCACCTTCTATTATGGATCCCATTTAATGCCTTCAGTGCATTCCAACATCCTGATTTACCCTGCATCTATGATTTTTTAGATGCCTTTCCACCATCAATTTTTATCATTTTGAATCATGTCCATCGGTTTATACTTCCCTTTACCTTATTTTTGTCACTGCTCATTCCAGGGGCAGAATGCCATCTCATAGATGCCTTCAGTACCCTTGCAACTTAGGGGATTCCTTCCCAATCACCTCTTCGATAGGGTCCTTTCCCCATATGTCTCTCATAATAAAAAATTTCGAATATGGTGCTAACAAAACTCCACAAGGGATTCTATCCTCCCAGCAAGGTAGCAAAGAACCCATAGACTAGGCTCCAAATCCATTGACAGCATCTTCTTATTTTACTTTCTAAAAGAAAAATCTAATTGAAAAATGGTTAACTCTTCTGATCTTAGGGTCTTCTCTACGGGCTTCAAATCTTCCAATTCACCATCTATACTGACTGAAATGTAAAACAATATTTACACTATAATACATGGAACTTTTTCCCTTTACTCCAGGTAACATTTTAGAAACCTCCCATTCACTGGGCCTCCCTCGTACTGTGACCCATCTAGTTACTGAAAAATGAAAGCATTTTCTCCTCTGAGTGCTACAATAAGAAATGGACCCACCTATAAGTGGTCAAATTTTCCATGTTTGCCTTTTTCTTCATGGGGGACATCCCATTTTAACACCAGGTCGTTGACCCGAAAAATGTCCTCCTTTATTATTCTTTCAAAGGTACTCTTCATATTCTCCTGATGTATCTGGACCTTATCATAGGCTTTGTCCCTCATTTCATTCAGTTCAATAATCTGGTTGATCCTTCTTTGAATGGGATTAGGCTCATCTAATGGGTCCCGCAATAATTTCATAACTGGGATACCTAGAGATGCAGGAAAAAATACGTCGACTCCATATACCAATTGAAAAGGTGACATACCAATATCCCTCTTTGTGCTGATTCTGTCAGCCCACAAGGCATATTTCAACTTTGTGTTCCAGGTTCTTTTTTTGTCCTCTAACAGTTTCTTAATAATCCTCACCAGACTTTTGTTAGAGGATTCTGCCAGTCCATTTCCCTATGGGTAATAAGCAGTAGAATGATTTAGGCTTATATGATATTTATAGAAAAAATTAATCATATTCTTGGACTTGAATGCAGGTGCATTGTCTATCACAATTTGCCTAGGGAAACCAAATCTCGCCAAAATATTCTCTTCTATGAAATTCATTATCACTTCTTCTTTAGCTCACCTAGTGGGTACTGCCTCAATCCAATTTGTAAAATAATCAGTAGCTGTTAGAATCCATCTATGTTGTCCTGAGGATTTCATATTGATCTCTACAATGAAATCCAACCCCCATTGCTGGAAAGGTTCTTCTATTGATATAGGGTTGAGGGGAAATGAAACCACTTTCCTTTTTCCCTCAAAAATCTGACACTGATGGAATTTAGTCATTTCCTTATATACATCTGATAATAACGAAGGCCAATAGAATCATGACCTCAAAATTTTATTTGTGGTTACCTTCCAAGAGTGGTGCCCTCCACAATCTCCTTCATTGAACTCTTTTGTTGTATGTCGAGCTTCATTTTCCAAAAGACAGTTCAACAGTATTCCCCCAGGTTCTTTCCAATAAAGATATTGTTCTATGATACAAAATTTCATAGCCTTTAGCTTCACAAACCTAGCTTTGGTTTTGCTTAACCCCACAGGAGGTTGTAAATTCTGCAATAGAAAAACAATATCAGCATGCCAGGGAGACATAGAAAAATCAAGCTTCACCAGCACTTCTGCATCCAACTAATTAGATTGACCAGATAAAAAATTAAGCTGCAGAGAATCGCAATGGGAATTTGTCATCATTTTAGCTAATCCTTGCCCCTTGGTCAATTTTGTGGGCTTAATTTCTATGTCATACTCTAGAAGCACTGCGATCCATTTAGTTCTTCTCCCTTGTGGATCTGGCTATGTAAGTATGCTTTTCACCACGCTGCTGGGAACATATGCAATTATATGGGGATGGATGATGTAAATTCTGAAATCATTAAAGGCATTAACCAAGGCATAAGCTTGTTTCTCCATTATATCATACTTCAATTCTCCATCTCTCAATATCTTACTAAAAAATGCTATAGGATGCTCTTCACCCCGATCATTTTTCTGCAGCAAAACAACTTCCATAGTATGCTTCGAAGCATATAAGAATATCCGAAAAAGTCTTTCTCAAATTCTGGACTGACCAGCATGGGAGCTTCTGAAATGGCCTGTTTTATGTCTTCGAAATATTTCTTGGCTTCCACCATCCATTTGATTTCATGATATTTCCTCAGCATATATGTAATGTCCATCAAGATTTTGGCAAAGCTAGGAATTAACCTTCTCAAGAAATTTACCTGACCGATGAAAGACTATATTTCCTTCTTACTTCTCGGTTCCTCCACCTTCAATATGCCTTTCACCTTGTCTAGATCAATTCTGATTCCTTTCTTTGAAATAATATGCCCCAACAACTTTCCTTCTTCTAGAGCAAAATTTGACTTCCTCGGATTTAATGAAATGCCATATTTCCTACATTTAATGAATACCTTTTCTAAATTCCTAATATGATATTTGACCAACAGAGAATATACATTGATATCATCCATGTATATCACCACAAACTTGTTCCTTTCATCTGCAAAGGCAATATCCATGGCACGTTGGAAAGTGGCTCCAACATTCATTAACCCAAATGACATCTTTGCGTACATGAAGGTGCCCCAAGGTGTGGTGAAAGCAATTTTCTCCTGGTCTTCAGGTAACACCTTCACCTGATTGTAACCAGAGAAACCATCCATAGTAGATATTCTCTCTGAGCCCACCACCCTCTGTAAGATCTGGTCCATCTTCGGCAGTGGGTGATTATCCTTCAAAGAATCTCTATTCATGTTTTTGAAATCCACACACAGTCTTATCTCCCCATTATTTTTCCTAATAGGTACCAAATTAGCTACCCATTTTGAAAACCTTAGTCACAATTATTTTTCCATCAAACAACTTTTTTATCTCCTTTTCAATGATAGGTACTAGCTTTGGATTGATCCTCCTGAGCTTCTGCCTAAATGGATTTTATCCAGGTTTGATTGGGATAGTATGATGTATTATAGAAGTGTCGTACTATTTAAGGTCATCATAACTCCATGCAAACACATCTGTGCATTTCTTCATCGGGTTCACATACCCTTCCTTTTCTTTAGCGGGAAGTTTCTTGGACAACTTTATAATTTTTGGGTTATCTTCAATGCCAATATTTTAATCTTCTACAGCGTCTTGAGCAGGCTCAACCTTCGGATCTCTGGTGACGTCATTTTGGTCAAACAAAGACTCTAAGGGGATCAAACCTCTGGGGATGTGATTACTTTTTAACTGGACTATATCCTTACCTCCCAAAGAATCTTTCAGCTTCCCTGTTCCACCGATCTCCTCCTCCTTCCCATCAGCATCTAGGAAATTCTCGAAGTTAGCATCATCTTCATCTATGCAGGTATTCACAAACTCACCAGACAATTCTAGGAACCTTTTGATTTGCATATCATCTTCAAAAATCTGCCAATATTTGGTGTTGTCCAGTATGGAGGGTCTATTCACAATGTCTACTTTGTATTTTCTCTTACTCGCAGTAGGAATCTCAAATTTTTTGGCTGCGGTCTCCAGAGAGTCCGCCACTGTATTGTCATACCCGGGGATCACTTAGACCTTGTGTTCGGTGAAATAATTCCTGAACATGTCTCATACCTCATTCTGGTAAGCTCTCATTCTTGGATGCCTAGTCTGGTAGCTGTCATTCACTACAAGTTTTGAATATCCAAAGATTTGGACCCTTTTGGCTCCCAAATCTTTTAATGCATGTAGACCCAACAACAAATCCTCATACTCTGCTACATTGTTAGTGCATTCAAAAACCAACTTGTAAGAATAAGCTTTAGTATCTCTAATGGGGGAGATTATGTACACACCTGCACCAGCACCTACTTTAGCCACAGATCCATCAAAATACATCTTCCATAGTCCTTCATCCTTCTATTTTCTTTCCAAAACTTCCCGTTCATTTTTCTCGTCCTTATCTCTTTTAACTTTCTATGGCACAACAGTCTTTGAGTTACAAGGAGATACGTCATTGAAGAAAACAGATGACCCCAGGTCTGTATCGACAGCATAAACATGATGGATATCAGGCTGAGCCTTACTGCTCATGACATAAGGTAATATTTTCTCACTGTATAGCCTTTTGTTTTCATTTCAAATAGGAATTGTCACATATGACATGTCCATTTGGAAGCTACCCTTCAACTTTGAAGTCCAAGACCTCGACAACAAAATACCAAACTTGGGAGGAATATCAGCCACAACAACATCCATGACCATGGTTTTAGATGGTAATTTATTTAAGGACGTGTTGACGGGCATATGTGACTATGCACGTAACGGGGAAGACAACCCAGACCGGGATCCTTAGAGCAGGTTCCAAGCTGTTTGGAATGGTTGTTTCCGACAGGTTTAAAGGCTCTGTTATCCTGAAAGTCCAACTAAACTAAGTCTAAAAGATAAAACTAGAGCTATTACTTCAGTTAATTAAATCTAATAAATACCTACAAATGTACAAATTAAACTATTTAATCTACTTACTAATGAATTAGTAATTAGATTAAATTAATCTATGAACCAAATCTATTTAATTAACTGAACTTATAAATAATCAAAAATTAATTAAACATATTTAAATGAGTTAAAAATTGCATTATTGACAAATATACATTAATTACAAAGAATCAGAAAATAACCTGAATATGATTCAATGGCTGTTTTTTATAAAATAGTTTAAAAGAAACAGTATATAAATCAATTTATCCTGACCAAGAGCAATAAGAGAATTAAACCATGAGATCAATTAATGCTAATAGAATTACCACATGGATACACATAGGTAATATTTAAATAAGATAAACATTAACCAGGCCCATACAGTAATCAATTACAAATCATATAAGCAACAATGTCGATTGCCAATTACATAACATGATATATTAGCAAAAGTGAAAGCATGAAAATCGATAATTACACGAGAAATGTATGTTTGTAAACTTCTACAGAGAATTTTAACAAACATAATAAAGTATGAAAAGGAAATAACAGGACTAACAAATACCAAGAACATATGCAAAGTGTTCAAACAGTAAACATATATAACAGTATCACCAGTTCAAAAGATTGAGGCTGCAGACGGATAGCTGTCCAGAGTCACAACAAAATCAAACCCAGTCTTGTCCTTTTCCCTTCCATCAACTATCGATCCCTTAGCAGCCGTATTTCTGAGCTTTCAAGATAAAAATATCTTAATCTTCAGCAGCATATAGTCTGCTTTCCCCAGCTCCAGCTCTCGATTCACTCTTCCAACATTGAAAAAGAAGATCTTCAATGCTAATGAGCATTTACAGAATAACTCAGGCAGCAATGTTTTGATCTGAGAGAGATCTCTCAGTCCAGTCCTCCCCCCTCTTACAATCAAATTATTCTGAGTTTAAATAAACCAGGATCAGAAGAAAACAAAACAAATTAAGCTCTGCAACAGGTGAATTTCTGGAAACAACCATTTCGTTGCCAGCCGCAACTGCCAAAATCGTGCTCAAAGGATCCTCGAAATCTCCCAAAATCCATCATTTTCTGGCGAAATCCCCCCAAGTTTAGCTAAATGGGTCCGTTCTGAAGAAAACCCATGTGCCATATTTTTTAGATTTGTCTCCGTTTGTTCACAACGTGGCTCAGAAAATCGCCTGTCAATTGGAAACGCGATTTTGTAACTGGCAACAATCCCGGCAGTTTCATTTCTCTCTTAGCCCCAACAAATTCTCAGGAAATTGAACTACTGCTCCTGAGCTTCAAGAGATATCGTAACTATATGCTCCTCATCTGCATACAAATGATCAATCACTCACATAAAGAAAGGCAATATTTGTAACAATAATCTAATAAAGAGATATAGTAAGAAAATAGAAGTAAAAATCATCTCTCTTGACTAATCCAAAGCACATTACGATTCTTAAAACTAATCCAACCCATCTCTTCATGATTTTACTGCGAAGATAAGGATGCTATGCTATATCTTTTTTCTTTGATAAACTTTCTTCACCGGGATGAGAGAATCTTGAACCAAATTAAAATTCACTCATTCATTGGCGCATATCTTCATGATTTCGCTAACGAGAAAAATCTGGTGGAGTATCTTTGAGATCCTTGGGATATCAATATTTCTTTAATCCCGATAATTTCCAGAATGATTCGATAACATCAGATCTTCATATTTCAAAGCAATGCATGTAAATTACAGTCCGGTTAATCTTGGGGTGTTTTGGCAGTTTGTTGGTATCAACGAGTTGTTATCAATCCCGTATCAATCTCGACCATCCATTGAATTTCAATGAAATAAATACCATGCGATATCGCCGATAGCATTAAAGTTTTATGAAAAAAGCATGAAAACAAAACCTTCAACACATCATTCAATAACTCATCATTCGTAATGTAGTTTTATTTTCCTACTAATATAGGGAGTTGACACACTCTTATTAGTACTAAATTCTCGTAACTCATTGCTGGTTTGATATTCTGACATGATTATTAAACACAAGACCCAATTTGCCATATATATA
>LPNX011090091.1:18623-70683 GCA_001517045.1 Pseudotsuga menziesii | reverse complement strand
AGCAAGACTGAAGGTTCTCTGAAGTCCGAACAAGTTATCCTTGTCCAGTTCACCAGGCTCACTTGATAAAAAACCACTAAGTACAACTTAGGTGGTAACATGAACTATGGACTATGAGAGAAAATATGTGTAAGAGCCTTTTATGCTTCCATCGGATGGGTGCCATCTATACAAAGTTCTCGAAGAGATGACCATTGGAGGGGCGTGTCCATGGAGAAAATATCATGCATACTGTCATTGCCACTTCTATGGTTGCGTATTAAACTTGCTCGACCCATATTGCTAAATTGACCTCCATTGGTCAGGACCAGGCAAAGTTGTGGCTGCCATGTCTAATGCTTGCACTTCGAGTTCCATAGTTTCTAGGTACGAGGTTTCAGGTGCTTTGGCACAGGTGGCTTTAAAGTCAAACAACAGTTCAAATTCACTAGCCAACTTATTGCAAACGGTCCTGCCTGACAAGGATTGTTGCATGTCTTGAAACTTACTGTTGTCTAATCGACAGTTAACCAAACACTCCAGATACTCCTTTTGAGAGAACAAGGGTCCCTTCTCTTCCCAGAATAAAGGAATCCCTCTGTCTACCAGGGGCTTGAACAACCAGATCACCTCCTTGACCTTCTGCTAAATAATATCTATCTTGGCTTGTATGGTGTCCAACATCCTATGTTTAACAATTACCTTCATAGCCCCAGAGATGATAGCCACTCTGTTTTGGATATTGTACCAATTGGTCAGATCATCTGACAAGGAGCTTAGGAAAGCAACGATATTTTCTGCTAATACCACAGGTCTTTTCTGCACTTCTCCTAAAACCATTGAAACCTTTCTCTTGGCCTCTGTTAAAGCCTTTTCTTGGTCTGCGATGAAATCTATATAAGGTCTAAACTTATCGGCCTCTACAATGATTTGATCCTAGATCAAATGTCTAGTCCCTTGCAAGGCTGATTTGTCGATCACCTGCTGGCTTAATTTGGCATTTTGTTGTATTAATTCTTGACATTTATCCTCTACCCTTTCCTTTTCTTGTCTCTCCTTTTCCTTCTCCTCCTCTAGCTCCTTAAGCTGCTGCTTTAACTTAGTAAGATCTGTATCTTTAAGGCCTATTTGGGACATTACTCTAGAAAGAGAACTGGTGTCTACTTCTCCAACTACACTTACGGGATGGATTGCAGTCTCTGTGCATTTTTCCTGAAGCTCTTTTTCCTTTGTCGCTAGTGTAGCCTTTAATTATTTTTTGCTCTCCTTCAGAAGATCAGTATCTAATTCCCACTACTTTTCCTTCTCTTTGATCTTTAGCAGCTTGGATTTGCAATCTGTAAGCTCAGATTTCAATGTGACTTTCTCTTTTTCAAATTCAGCCAATTCATTTGTCTGAGCGAGCTAGGTAGAAGGAATTTTCAACTTCTTTTTTAGTATCTAGATCTCCTTCTCTTTCTTGTTTAGAAACTTCTGAGCCAAAGTTCCTTTAGGTGTTGGACCCTCTATTTGTACTGCTTCATTTTGCAAATTGTTAATTTGGGCTTTGAGGGCTTTGTTCTCGACTCTTACCTTCCTCAAGAGATCTAGAGTTTTTGTTTTACTTGCCTCTAGCTTGGACACCATTAGTGTGGCTTTCAGTAATCTAGCATTCAAAATGTCCTGGATCTCTCTGTTAAGGTGTATTATGTTAGTAGTGGGAACCTTTGCGAGGTTCACATTAACTTCTGACACTTTGTTTCCCGTTGTCAAAGCCAGGCTGAGGGTTTCAGTGGTGTGATCCCTCACAGTATTTAATGCCACATTTGGGTAGGGTAACTGCATTACCTCATTGTACAGCTCCGATGTCTCCTTAAAAATCTTATCATCCCTTTCCTGATAAGAATCTAGCCAGTTATCTTTAGATGCATGTCTATTTGGAGTCTATCCATCAAATACATATTCTGAATTTGCAACTTGGATGTTTTGGGCTCCTCTTGTTCCTATTTTTTCCCCACAATTTTCTTCTTCATCCGCCCCTTTGTATTGCTCCTTTTAACATGCATTAACTACTGCTCTTGATCTGTTTTCTTCTTTTTGGGCATGCTAGCAGTGTCAACCTCTTGAGTCTCCATAGGATCTAGACATGATCTTTTCATTGAACTCCTTGAATAGCTAACCAAGGATGAGACATTCCCAGCTATTGCAACTACTTTGGACAATTCCCTTTGGGGAGAAGCTACCCATGGTAGGGGTGAGACAGAGCTTCGTCCTATGATGACATCCATCGCAGTACGGTTAGGGAAATCATCCCAGTTTGTCGCTTCCCTGAGCCCAGGTATTTCAGTGTGCTCAAGATGCTTGCACTTATGAGCCTTCCTTCTTTTCAAAATTATTTGATGTGGGTTGTAATTCATAGCTTGTTCTAGAGAAAATCCCATGTCTTTGAGTAAGTTTCCAACCAGTGGAAAAGAAGATCTGCTCCTGACTGTGTATGGTCCCACTTCCCAGGGGAAAATAAAATTTGAGCTCTTCTTATACTTCAAAAAGTGTTCTTCCTCAACAGTGATTCTTTTCCTGATTAATTCCAGGGAGAAAACCCTAGTAGTTAGAAAATATGGTAGAATGTAGGATTGATGCACAAATTCGTAAAATCTTATGATTGTTCTGAATTTTGTCAGGAACTAGTCTCCTATCATCTTGCTATGAGACAATTGCAGTATTTTCCTCATCTCAGGAAACACCCCGGGTGGCTTTTCTTGAAAGAAAATGTTGTACACTTCGACCATCAGATGGTTCATGAATTTATAGTAGTCCTTGGCCATATCACTAGTGATCTCTAACTCAAGAACTTGTAGGTATTCTTTGTTATAATATATAATCATTCTCAACAAAAAATGACTAGAATCTAAATACTTTCGTGCCGTGGAAATTCGCTAATTGAGAACTAATGTTCTCGGCTAGGAATTCAACAAACTTAAGACAACAAGACGGATAATATTTCCCTGGAAATTCAGGCTCAATAAGACAAGTACTCAAGATGAATAATAGACTCAATAATGACTTTGTGACATAACCGTTGGTATCTAGAACTAAAAACTAACTAGCCAGGGATACACACCATTGATTTTCTTCATTAAATTTGATAAGGTCGATGGGGTAAGACAGGCTGATGAATTCACTATTAAGTTTTGAACAGGCCTTTAAGAAGTATTCCCTATTTTCGTTAGTATACTCTCTAAAGAAACGTATGATATTTTCCTCTCGGTATTTTTTGGGATATATTGACAAACTCATCTCAGATCTAAAGGGTTTTACGGACAATGGGAGCCTGGATTGAACAGAGGAATTTGGAAGTTTTGACCTCTTCATAATGACTCCTTTGGTGACAGATAAATTTTCTACACACAACTTGACAAACTCAGGGAAATGGGGGGTTTGGTCGACAGAGAAAAAATGGAAAAAAAAATTAAAAACACCATAGGTATCACTACCTTGGTCCTTAACGACTTCCAATTTACCCCTAGTGGCTTCAATGGTTTCCCCCACCACTATGGTATAAAAATATCGGTATTCTCATCTACGATACTTTCCTCTACCCTCTGGCATGCGACCTCTAGTTCTGCACTATCTCTCACATCTACCAATTCTATTGTTTCCATTTTCAAATAGCACTGAGGGAGTATCAAGGGCCTACCTTGCTTTTCTAGCACAGTCATTTGGTCTGTCTACACTAGCGCTTTGTATGCGGTTGAGGCATTCAGTGATTTCAAGGCTTTGGAAAAGAAAAACCATTCCAAATCCACATAGGCCCTGTTATAACTTTATATACTGCGTAATCTCTGTGCCCTTTCCATGCAGTTTGCAATGTGGATCTTTCTCTGTATGATATGATCCTTTGATATGTGAGGTCCTTTATGCCAAATTCTTCCTCACTATCTACATGTGTAGATTAATCTAGGAGGGTTGGCCTCTACCATCGATCAATAATGACCTCTCCTTGCAACCATCGATCTGAGAGGACCCTACCACCTTTCACGATTTGAGATCATCACCCTATCTGTGCTAGTTCAGATTGTGAAATAAACCACGACCACAGATCTATCTCCTCCCTTGTAGTGATCGTTGATCTTTGTGGCCAATACCACTTTTCATGATTTGAAATCATGACTGTGTCCTTGGTATTCTAGGACACGAAATCATTTATGGATGTGGATCTGCTTGTACTCCTATCTCGGCCATCAGCTATCTATGCTCTTTAATATACTTCACGATTTGGAAAGGTGGCCTTGGTTGAACACGTTCACTACATGAAATTATTTGGTGCCATTGACCTATATTTGGATTAATCTAAACCTTCTATTATGGCTCCCATTTAATGCCTTCAGCGCATTTCGACATCCCACTTTACCCTGCATCTATGATTTGCGAGATGCCTTTCCACCGTCAATTTTTATCATTTTGAATCGCAGTTGTCGGTTTAGACTTCCCTTTACCTTATTTTCACCTCTACTTGTCCTAGCGGCAAAATTCCATCTCACAGATGCCTTCAGCACCCTTGCAACTTAGGGGATGCTTTCCCAATCACCTCTTCAATAGGGTCCTTTCCCCATATGTCTCTCATAATCAAAAATTTCAAATATGGTGCTAATAGGAGGGTTTAGAATGTCACATGTAGTACATAATTTAATATACTTGTTGACATCTTGTCAAACCTTTGGAAAATAAAAATACTTTTACAATACTATTATTTCCTTTTATAGGCCAAATTTCATTGCCACCCAACTGCAACGAGCTTATGAAATCATCTTTGCACACTCTCTTTAAGGAACAAAAATATGGCCTAGAGGACATACCATTCCATCTTGGAGATGAAATTCAACAATAGGTGTTCTTGTGCCAAGTGCTAGATAAGTGGTAGTGAATTCAAGATCATTGTCATATAGTTGGGTCCACCTAAGGTTTCATTGCCATATGATTTGAGTACTATTTTCAAGTCTACAACTAGAGGTTGACTAAGGTAGTCAATGATTCAATTTGTGCTTCCCTTATTATATTCAAATTTCAGGTGGATTTGCTACAAGTATGTGGACCACTTTTGATGGTTATGATTCTATAACTTTAACTATGTTTGCATGAGCTACATGGTCTTCTAAACAATGTTGATGACTGTATATTTACCTAGAATGTAATGTTTCCATTAGCAACAATATTGTACAATGAAACACATTTATTTATCATAGGTGGGGAATTTTTGGACTGCAGCTAAGAGTGTCTCACTCTTTTATTCCATTGGATGGCCATTTTGAAAGAGGATTGTGTGAACAACATATTCTGAAGCATCTGTCTCAATGTTAAATGGTTGTGATAGATTTGGTAAGGTAAGTAATAGTCTTGAACATAAACGATGTTTCAGATCCTCAAATGCTTTCTATTGTTTCTTATCCCAAGGAAACTTGGATTTGTATCCACCATTTCTCACTTGGATTTGGTTCCAATCTATATGAGAGAACCCCAATATGAAATAAATATATAACTTGGCAAGGTCCAAGAAACTATGTAGCTCAATTAGAGTTGTTTGGATCGTCCAGTCACACATGACTTGGATATTGGATGGATCCACATGCACACCATGCTCATCCTTGATGTATCCTAAATATTGGATTATTTGCATGAAAAAAGATAATTTCTCTAAATTAGCATATAATTTATGTTGTCACGAGATGTTGAGGACAAGTTGAATGTGTTGCAAATGATATATCCAATTCTTGTTGAAGACAAGGATGTCATCCAATTATATGATGACACAAGAATTAATGAAGGACATTAAAATTTCATCCATAATTTGCATGAAATTTGTTGTAGAAATAGTCAAGCCAAAAGGCATGACCAACTACTCAAAAATACCTTCCTTGGACTTGAAGGTAGTCTTACAGGCATCAAATTTCTCAATTGTTACCTGGTAGTAGCCATAATTCAAATCAATCTTACTGAAATACTTGTCCCTCTTTATCTAGTCAATAATATAATAATTCTATGGAATGGGATGTCGATTCCTGGTTGTGATTTTGTTTACATCTCTAAAATCAATATAGAGTCTCCATGTTACCATATTTCTTCTGAAACAATGCAATTATGATCCCACAAGATGAGCAGCTCAGATGTGCCCCTTTTGGATTAACTCGTGAATTTGGCATTTGATTTATTCATTTTCTAGTAGAAAGTTCCTATAGACTGAGCCACTAGGTAGAGGTGCACAAATTACCAAATCAATTGAATTTTTGACCTGATAGTGTACACACACTCTAGATAGTGAGGTGAAGAGATCTATGTATTATTCTACTATTTTGTCCACCCACTTCTGTGGTATGGAAACCTCTTGTGTATAGGTTGTAACACCCCGGTTTTGACCCTGTTTGCATTAAATGTATATGATGTATATATTGTAATTAATCGTGTTGTGGAGCTAAAGGAAACAACCCCACCATCGATTTGGTTGTTTTATGTTTCGGTGATTGAAATCGTTGTCGATGTTATATCGTGCTATCCGACACATATTAATTTTGGCATCCTGTAAATATGCATTTTAATTAAAATAAAACCCAACCAGCTATGTCAATGCAACCATGATGAAAATGGAATGATATTCCTAAGGATAGGGAGGGAAATTATTAAACCTTGAGACAATGGGTAAAATCCAAGTGTCAACTATTAAACCCATTTAGTTGTAACCCACCCTTTTTAACGTACTCACCTTTCCCTTGTCTCAATCAGTCAACTACCACATTAAAACCTCTGTTGTTAGTTGGGAAGTTATTGCTGGGCAGTGGTGTGTGGCAGGACTGTTAGTCCTTTACCACATGCACACTCCACCAGCAGACTCATTCACCCTCACATGGGTAGGGAAAGCACCACGACTCCATTCTTCATTTGTTTCCTCACGTAGAGAAATGGGAGAACCATTTTCTGGCATTCACGATTTTCCTGTTTATGTGCCATTTTCGTTTTGGGTTGTTGTGGGTTCTCATTTACAATTGGGGTTCCTGGACATTTTATACTCACGCACAGGCTTGGAATTCACCTCCACGTAGATTTTTTTTCCTTCCTCACGTAGCTGAGAAATTGTTGTTGGTTTCCCCATGATTTTGGTTTGCTGCGGGCTCATTTTCATTCTGGGTTGCTGTGGATTCTTATTCGAGTTGTTTTGGCCACGATAGGGCCAAGAACAACTCAGGAATTGAATTTCCCATCCAGGCCTGTGTATTACCTAAATTGTCACCTCGGTGTTCTGTGGTGGTTGATTTTCTTCCCCAGAGCTGTGAATTGCTTGTTTTGTTGTGTGTATGCAGTGGTTGGTATTTGGACTGTGTTGGAGTGGGAATGAAGGCATGGTATGCTTGATAAACCTGGTGTGTTTGGGATCCACATAGATAGAGCTAGAGGGATGGTTTTATTCTCCACAACCCTTGAATAACACTAGAAGGGAAGTCAGGGCCTGAGGGACTGTGTAGCAGAGAATGGACTGATTCCTTGTGTTGGGTGTGTGTGGGTGTCCTAGAAGTCAGGCTAGTTCTAGTGTAGGTATCCTTAGCTCTTCAATGAGCCCACCATCTTAGCATTCAGATTTTCCCAGCTCCCTGATGGCCTGATAAACCCAACTGTGTTGGCTTGGCTGATTTGTGTACCTTTGGCTATGTGTGAGCCTACTTAGTTCCTTATTCCTTGGGGAATCATGCCCAAATCAGGGGTGGTAGTGTTGCTAAGAGATTAAGGAGCACACTATCCTATGGTTGGGTGGAATGTTGCAGTGACGTAGCTGGTTGCCGGACAAGCTCTTCATAAGATAAGTATTCTTGTGTTAAATCTCTGCAATCATATTTGATGTTTAATGAATTACAATGAACATGTTGAATGCCTGAATGTATGTTTTTCTTCCGTTGTATGCTGAATAATTATGAATCTTTGCATGTTTTACTTCAAATCATTTTGGTCTTACTTTTATGTATGTACATGTTCATGGGGCTAGTTTCCTGGATAGATAATGGTATGGTAGCGTCCTCTTCGTCGGTCAGAGGGTCGGGGATGTTACATAGGTCATGGATTTTGTTGTGAACTTTAATTCACTTCTAGAGAGAATCATGAAGAGGATGAATTTCCTAGCCTAGGAGATTACATTCTAGCATTGTTTGCATGAGATCAAAGATAATTTAGTAGTTTGAATGACCTTTGGTATCTTATAGAGTTTTTTCCCCAAAGAAACAATGACACTACGAGGTTGAGACTCATATACATCATGGAATTTCCACATATGTCGTTGTAGTGAATGAACATCACTAACTTCAAGAGGAGAAACATTATAAAATACCTCATCTTTGAAGGGATTGATGTTGTAGGGTAGGTGACATTGTTGACTAACACGGATTTCATCACCTTGGATCAACCAAACGATGGTGTATGGTTAGTGTTGTGGCGTTGTTGGAAACTTTAATCTCTCTATCACCTCAAATGATATTAGTTGCTTTTGGCTTCCATTGTCAACAATGAAATGTAGTGGGGTCCCCTTCACCCACATTTGTGAATGGAAGAGGCACTCCTCCTCTTCAAACTCTTCTGGCTCCTCTGATTGGATCTTTGTAGTTACAATGGTAGCATTGGGTTTTGCATCATTGATCCATTTCCCCTTATCCCATTCGGAATTATATTCCAAGTCAAGTTCCAACTCTCTCTATTTAAGCTCGTTTAATAGTGATTGTTTCGAGAGACATTTTTCATTGTTAGCTACAGGAGTTTGTGGAACTCACAACACTTCCCAATGTCCTTTTTTGACTTCCCATTCCCGTATTTTCCTACATATTTGACTGGATGTATTAATGTTTAATATCCTTTCTTTTTTCCTATTACTCCAAGTTAGGGATCCCTTTACCATACTTCTATTGTGATAAATTTGTGGACCCAAATTTCTTCTTGTTTCGCTGCTTAAATTTGTGCTCAATTTTGACAGCACAGTGGTAAGTGGCTCCCATTGAGGAGAAGTACAAAAAATCCATCTATGCTTGGATGTATCTATGTAGGCCTCTACAGTACTTCAAAACCAAATGTTTCTTGGAGTCTTTGATACCTAGCTTTGAGGGAAATGTATGAAATATATTGGTGTACTTAGGAATTATCTGGTCTTTTTCTTGACACAAGGTCATTTATCTCATGCATTTTTCATCATAGATTCCAACATGGTTGGAATTCCTCTTTGAGGGAATCCAGAAAGGCTTACCAAGTGGGTCCTTCCTTGAATAGTGTATTTTTTTTTGTTTTGTCTTTCATAAAATTCTATGCAAGTCTAGCATGTATCCTATTTCATTAAGTATGATGCCAAAAGATGCTTTTCTTTCTCAAAATATTCTTTTTTTGATTGGTTAAAATTATCCACATGGTTGAGGAAATAATATTTTTTATTGCGAAGACGGTGAGTGAGTCAACAGAATAATTGAAATCAAAAAAGTATTTGGTCAAAAATATTTTAATCAAGAATTTCCTGGAAAATCAAAACAATTTCCAACAAAAAACAAAGTTAATGCAGGTTGATCACGAGTTAGGAAGCAATATGTCAAAGCGAAGGCGTGTTTAAGAGTAGGTTAACTATCATGATTTTCTAAATCACATTAAATAACCAGTGTATTCCAAGAGTGAAACCTACAAGTAAATTTGTTTTTAATGTCTACGTATTTAAGAAAAGGGTGGTGCAATTATGTGATAGAAGTGGTGGAGTATCCATTCATGATCATGATATGACAGGTAATTAACTAGGAAAATTTTTCGGAAATGAAAGTGGTTGAGCATCTGTTCGTGACCACCCATATGGAGGGAAACTTAAAAAATCAGGGAATAAATTAAATGATAATATTTCACTGAAACTTAATCAAAGTGGTTGAACATCGATTCATGATCACCGATATGGATGGAAAATAAATAAATAAAAACGTGGAAGAAATTAAACTTGGAATGTTTTTAGAAAATCCTTCTTTTTGGTGGTAATATTTGTCATGGTCATGAAAGAAGGAAAACATGCCAGTGTATTTGTCCTTACCTTTGGCCACCAAGACGACTCACACCAAAGACAATTCTTGAAAATTGATCCAAGAAATTTTTTTTGTTGAAGATACATCATGTAGGATATCATTAAACCATTCTATCAAGGCATTGTAATCTCAATAGGAAATAAAAATGCACTTGCATGTTACTATTGATCAATAAAAAACAACAAATATGAGCAATAAGAGCATCCACTTACTGATATTTATAGAAATTTTTAAAGAGTTACTTCTATGTGTATCCCATTAACAAGATATTATAAGATGATAGTGATGATAGTAAGAAAAATTGGTTGTTTGGTTGAGGAAGTGTGCATTTTTTTGCTAATCATGAAAAATTGGATTTCATATCAAATCATGGATAACTAGGCTTGTTGCCGCCTTTCACACACCTGGGTTACATGACAGAAATATTCAAGCCACTCGGTGTGTCCCTGGGGGAAAGTCTCGATTTAAGGCTGTCACCTTGTTCTTGACTCCTCCATTTAGGCTCAACTCCTAACAAAGCCAAGGGGGGTAGACCCTATTAAGTTACTAAGGAAAAATTATTTAGTATGATGATGGTATTAAAGAGTAATGTTTTTAGGAGTTTCTATTTAGCAATTGTAAACAACAAATAACATGATGAGATAATCACAAGTAAGCACGAAAATGACACCCAATCACATATATATTGAAAGAAATAAATAGTTGACCAGTGCCTTGAAAAGGGAGTCAAAAAACATTTAAGAGTGCTTGCAAGTGCTGGAATGAATGTTGTGCAATTTTATCTTGGTTAATTTTAAATTAATGTAAGAAGATGAGTAATTTAACTTAGGTGAGGGGACTCTAGATATACCCAGGGGGTACTTGAAGTATGTCCAAAAATAAACTGTCACGGCTACTCGCAAGGAATATGTGGGAAGAATGGAGTCTCTAAGGCTGTTGTTCATAATGCACCTAAAGGTGTAACAGAGATCGGTGCCCCGAGGTCACTTTTCAGGAGTTCCCGCTTCCTTTGGGTATTTTGCCACCGTAATGGTTTGATCGAGGCATTGGATTTTCGCCTGATGGTTTGTCAATTTGGGGAGAGTGAATCCTAATTATTCTAGTCACTCAAGTGCTTTTCATGCAGCTTGAATGAATGGATAAACCACATCCAAGTACAAAGCATACACACTGGAGTCTTCGTTATTTTTAGTAAATTTTAAAATAGGTGTTTTTGTTAAAAAGAAAACCCTCCAGGAACCTCTTTCGATCCAAGTGGATCTCAATCGAGGAATCAAGGAGGGGTTAATTTTATTATGACTAACAAAACAATTGATTAAAAAGGAATAAAAGATACACAACACCGATTTTCTAATTAGTCCTACCACACATCTCTTTCCCCTTGCGGTTCAATCGGGAAGTCGTGGGGTAAGTAGTATGATTACTTTTGAAATTAAAATATGGAATAATGAAAAATTATATCAACGTATACAATCCTGCATGTCAGTACTAAACTAGAGCATAAAAAAAGGGAAAAATGTAAAAAAGTGAAACGAATGTAGAGCCCCCCTGGGAGGATGAGGAATAGGCTCGAAAGAGCCTACTCAAAAAATATTTTCTCTTATTATTATTGGTTACAATATCAGCAAACCGAAATATCAGAAACCTCTTGGTCCTTATATGGGATGAAACCAAGATCATACAACTCTCCAAAATTTTTAAATTTTAGTGAAAGGGGAGACCCCTGGGGGGATTTGAACGCTCCTGAGGACACCTTTGAATAGAAGCTTATTTTCTTTTCTATTACACCTTCTAAAAACTAGAAAGGATGTTAGAATAACATATTCCCAAAAGAACTTTAAGATTACCTTTGGATCAGCCTACCTTAACTCAAAAAAGATTAAGTTAAAACTAGCTAAATAGGTTGAAAAGGAACCAAGGAAAGCAAGCTTTCCTTGGGATCTTGGATTTTTGTTTGTGCAGCCAATGAAATATGCATTGATTTCTGAATTTAATCATTTTAAAACAGAAAAGGAAATCTAGAGCATGCAACCCAGGGATGATTTTAGGGGTGAATTTTATCCCAATGGGTTATTTTTCCATGTTTTTCTCCCAAAAAAAGATTCACCATTTTGCATTTTTTGAAGCCCCATTTCACCCAATTTTGATGGGGTAAAATTTTTTCACCCTAAAAATCGCCAAATTATTATATAAATGATATAAAATCCTTGGAAATTAAAATATTTTTTGAAAAATATCACCAGTCATTTTATAGTTGCCTATTTAAGAATTGGTAATATTCGCTAACATTTAGACACTTTTAAATAAGTATGGTTTCTTAAAATCATCCTTGATGCAACCTACTGATTTTATTTAACTTGTCATGCAAAATGGACAATTTCCTTATGCTAGATCTAGAATGCTTAATGATACTTTTTAAAATTGAGATCTAGACTATGAGCTTTGAAATAGAAAATCTATGTAAATTTTACTTTGATATAACAAATCCAAATGATAACAAAGCTTTCGAACACGGTAAACCAGGTAAGAAAATTGATTTTTTGAAGGAGAAAGAGAGAGAAAGAGTGCTGGAAGCCTAGGAATGTTGGGCTTTGGAGTCTGCTTTGGTGGAACATCGAGGGACTATGTCATTCAGAAGATCTTGAATATGAGGAAGATGCAAACCAACTCAACCTCTTCTACAAGCGATATCACCTGCAACTTAGAAATCCTTGCACAAACAGATGGTTAAAACATAGGTGTTGCTGGAAGAGATAATTGGAAAGCATGCGATTAAACTTAAAATACATACAACTCCAATAGATATGAAACAAGCAGCAGTAAGAGCATAAATCAAACTAGAATAAACTCTTACCCTAACAGGAGGGAGCTCTCTCCTTCAAGGAAAACAATTAACCAGCAAAATCAATGATAAATAACACAGATTATACCTCATAAGCATTTGACAATCACCATCCACACATGAAGAGCATTACACCATAGATCTTGCCTCCAAAGCTTCCTTATTCCAGAATAATAAACAATAACACAGTACAAGAGCAACATCACCTCAATCCTAGTTATAACTCACTCAGAAAGGAGGCAGCCATGCTTTATTTATACACAAAATTGAAACCCTAGCACCGAAGGGGCACAAATCCCAAGGAGATAGACCACTGCAGCTGAAGGAGAGTCCATTAATGCCTGATCTAAAGCTGGACTAAGCTTCTACTAAGTCTGAATGTCAATGGGAGAGCTGATTTGACTGACACCTCAACCTGTTGACAGAAGCATCCACCAAAACTCATCCAGATGATCCCACACATGTGGAGGAGAGAGGGAGGGAGAAATTCCCCATAAAGGAAGCTGAAGTTCAACTCTGGATCCACCCAGATCACCTTCTTCAGTCAAGGATTTGTCAGATCCAGTCAATCTGGTGCCGATGAGACTGATTTCAATCAAATCAGTTGAGAATCCATTGATCTAGGATTTTGGATTTGCTCCATTATTCATCAATTTATTAATTAAAATAATCAATAATTGATTTCTTTGGGATTTCTGACCTAAGTGATGGAAAATCACTCAAAACTAGGAAATAGTGGGTCTATAGGTTTACTGGGTGCTCTTAGCTTGAAAATGAGCACCTACATGACTGAATCTGACTTCCGAGACCACTTTTATTACAAAACCAATTTTTCCAATTAAACTATTAAAAAATAGCCTAAGTTTTGGAAAAAATAAATTTTAATAAAAAACACTGAAAAAATTAAAAAAATTAAAAAAACTAGGGGGACTTAGACATGTTCATATGACTCAATCACAATGCCTATCATGTTTGTACATTGACAAATAGACTCTAATAACCTCAATAGTCCTAAATTCCAAGCCAACCACCCCAACTTTGGAGGTATTGAGTGAAAAAATCAGAAATTATAAGTCGTTTATTCAACAACCAATAATAACCAAGAGAAAAAACACCCTGGCTTGATCAAATTGACAAATAAAGTCTATGAGACCGAGTATTTTATAGACACTATCATACTAGAACATTCATTACAACTCCCCCAAGGGGATATGAACATGTGATATAGTACAACAAGCACTTCCCAGAAGCACATCCGAAGGTCTTTTGAAGTCCAAACAAAAAATCTTTGTCCGGTTCACCAGGCTCACTTGATAAAAAACCACTAAGTACAACTTAGGTGGTAACAAGGCTCAAATATGTGTATGTATACAGTTTGGTAGAGGTGATTCATGGATAAGTACGCTCAAATATGTGTAATTATGCCTCAGACCAGATTCCATACATGCCATGGACTTGAGTTGGCCCAATGTGCATTTTTGTGTTGGACATGCAAAATTAGGAAACCCTATCAATTGTTAATCAGGTAGTCTTTTATTTCACTATCGATGGAATGTTTTACAAAAGGAGTACAAGTAGATGTAGAAACATAAAATTGATTTCCTAAACTTGTTAATTTCCTTGGTTGAATCTATAGTTAAAACTTTGTTCATTGTTTTTATTTCCTTGCAATAAAAAAACGAAAAAATGATAGTAAAATAGTTTCCATAAAAATTTAGTTTAAATCTGAATTTTAAATGTAACAATGATTATACAAAATGATTGGTTGAGTCTCTAAATTTTTGGAAATGATGTTTTAAATCATCCACCTACAAGATGATGATTCCAGAAAAAATTTATCCCTCACAGGTGATAAATGGTATTCATTTTCCCAAGGCTACTTAAGCCGATTTTTCAATACTTGACCAATTTTCCAATGTCGAGCATTTTTCTAGTAGGGTGAAAAATGGGTTGAATGGTTGTTTTGGAAAGAAAATATCTCCTTTACCAAAGACATTTTTTCAAAAATGATTCAATAGCAAAGTGAATAAATCATCCACCTACAAACTAGTTCTCTCTAATTTTTTTTATCTAAAACAGGTGAGAAATGGTGGGAATTTGCCTATGTCCATTTACACCAGTTTTAGGTGCAAAATAGGCTGAGTGGTTGTTTTGGTAGGCCAATATTTTCTTCATCATTGACATTTTTTCAAAACTGATCCAATTGCCAAGTGCATTAATCATCCACCTGCAATCTGATATTTTTTTCAGAAATTGTTTATCTCTCACATGGGAGAAATGGTGGGAATTATCCCAAGGCTACTTAATCCTCTTTTTCCATACTTAACCAATTTTTCCAATGGCAAACATTTTTCTCACAGGGTGTAAAACCGACAGAATGTTTGTTTTGGCATGCACATATCTCTTTGACTAGAGACTTGTTTTAAAAAATGAGTCAATGGTCAAGTGAATAAACCATCCACCTATAAGCTAATGCTCTCATAATTTTTTTGTCCAACATGAGTGAGAAATGGAGGGCATTTTCCTAAGTCCATTTATGCTAGTTTTAGGTGCAAAATATGCTGAGTGGTTTTTTTGGCAGGCCAATATTTTCTTGACCATAGACATTTTAAAAAAAATGAGTGAATGGTTAATTGCATAAATCATCTACTTGCAAGCTTATGATTTTATAAAATTTTTTATCCCTAATAGGTGAGAAATGATGGGAATTTTCCCAAGGCTACTTAAGCCTAGTTTTTAATGCTTAACCAATTTTTCCAATGCCAAGCATTTTTCTGGCAGGGAGAAAAATAGGATGAATGGTTGTTTTGGGAGGAAAATATCTCCTTGACCAGCTACGTGTTTTTCATAAATGAGTCAATGGTCAAGTGAATATATCATCCACCTGCAAACTGATGCTCCCATAAGTTTTTTATCCAACAAATGTGAGACATGGCAGGCATTTTCTAAGGCCATTTAGGCCAGCTTTAGGTGCAAAACAGGTTGAGTATCTATTTTGGCAGGCCAATATTTTCTTAACCATAGATTTTTTTTTAAAGTTGAACCAATGGAAAATTACATAAATCATCCACTTGCAAGATGATGCTTTCATAAAGTTTTTATCCCTAACAGGTGAGAAATGGTGGTAATTTTTGAAAGTCTACTTAAGCATGTTTTTCAATATTTAACCAATTTTTCCAATGGTGAGCATTTTTCTGGCATGGTACGAAAATGTTGAATGGTTATTTTCGCAGGAAAATTACTCCTTAAGTAGGTTTTTTTTTTCAAAAATGATTCAATGGTCAAGTGAATAAATCATCCACCTACAAACTGATGCTTTCATAATTTTTTAATCCAACACAAGTGAGAAATGGGAGACATTTGGATAAAATCATTTAGGCCAATTTTGGGTGCAAAACAGGTTGAGTCGTTGTTTTGGAAGGCCAATATTTTATTAACCATAGATTTTTTTCAAAATTGAGCCAATGGTAAAGTGCATAAATCATCCACCTACAAGTTGATTCAATCAGAAAACTTGTATCCCTCACAAGTGAGGAATGGCAAACATTCCTTTCAAAGAAATTTTATGTCAAAGTGAAAACAGGTTGAGTGGTTGTTTTGGAAGGCCAATATTTTCTTGACCAAAGAGTTATTTTAAAAAAGGTGTGAATGGTAAAGTGCAAAAATCATCCACCTACAAGCTTATGTTTTCAAAATAATTTTATCCCTCACTAACTAGAAATGGTGGGCATTTTCTTGACCAGAGGCATTTTCTAAAACTGAGACTATATTCAGATGAATTAATCATCCACCTACAGAATGGTTCTTTCAGAATAAATTTATGTCTCTCAGGGAAGAAATGGCACTCATTTTACCCAAGGCCACCTGGACTACAAGCCAATGTGTGCATTTCATAGAGGCACTCAACCCTGGCTTTTACCAAGCCGAGTGGTTGTTTTGACAACAGAAATTTGAATTTTTACTGTACAACATATGTTTTTATGTTTGAAATTACAAGTATGAAACTTTACTTAGTGTTTTTATACATAAACACACACTCTATAATTCAGATATATTTCATATATTATAGGCACATTTATGATATATTTCATATTTTTTAATTAGATAAATTCAATCTCACATCTAATGCCAATATTGATTGTTTTCGTTTATTTTGCAGAGTAACTCATGAATGGATCTTTCAAATGATCCATCTCAACAAAATATTCCTCGAAATTGTTGGGTCCCAAAATGCTTCTTTTTAACCACATCCCTTATACCCTGTTTGTCTTGTCTTATTCCATTTTGTGCACAAAACAAATATTCTTTTCTCACTTGAGCCATGAATCTTCACAGGTATGATTAATTATTGTTTCATCTTATTAATGCTTATGATTGCTATAATCAGGACTTTGCTTCTTGAATTATGCTAACTCATTATGATTTCACAAACATAGTGCAAGCTGTGAGAGAGTACAGGTGTAGTAGGCTAATTGGTCCAAAGAGGAGATGAGCATTCACTGTCAGTTATGACCTACCAGTTTTGTCTCTTCATGCAGATCCAACCAAGGGTCATCATTCCACGTAGGCTACAATACACATGGCTACAACAGAATTAGCTACAACCATGTGCCACTGCATGAAGTTAGCTATAATCGCTAGGTCTTCTCTTGAATTGGTTCTGTTATTCATTTACTGGCTTGTGCAACAGAATTGCGTATATTCCTTGCTTCTATTTAAATCCTCCCACAGCTGTAACAACACATGTAATAGGGAAGCCTGAAGATCGTAGATATTCATGTCTACCCGATGATAGTGGGTGAGGGTTATGATTGTTGATGTATATGTACGGTGAAATATTCAGATCCAGGGGTTGGAAAATATCAGATTTTATTGCGAGAGCTGTAACAGAGACTATACTTTCATTCCACCATTTTAATACAAGGAGCAGGATTCTTCAAATATCTGTGTTTTAACTTATGTTAGTTTCGGCGTCTTTGTTCGAAGGTTGGGCCTGCCTTCCCACATAGTTCACCAAGTTAATTATATGCTTGGTTAATTAGTTGTGTGGGGCGGATGTTACATTGTATGCATTTGTTTCAGTAGCTGCAATAGTCATGTTTAATTGTTGTGTTTCCTTGAATACTTAGTACTTGCATTTCGTTTAAGTTGCAGCAATGTGGTGTGACTGTCGACTGTGTAGGTTAATTTTTTTATGCACATGTGTGATAGTTGTAATAGTCAAGCTCTCCCTTAGTTTCTTTCAATTACTTGTCTTGCTCAGGTTTGCTAATTCAGGTAGACTATAGTTTAGAGCTGTTGATTCAATTTCGGTTATTTTGTATTCCTAGATTAAGGTTGGATTAACTAGTGACAATGGCTTTGCATGTAGTCTGGTAAATTAGGATTTAACTTTCTGCAAAAGTAATTCTAGATATTTATTTCATGAATCATTCATTGCTGGATTTAAATTGTAGGAAGTGATTGCAATTTTGAATTCTTAGATAGGTAGTTTAGATCAATTTGATTATGGGAGAAGTTTGACTAAATAGATAAGTAGGACAATCTATTAAATCATCAACTACTTATTGTTTAAGCACATACAATGTGAGTTATATTTGAAATAAAAAGACTTCCCTGTGTTGAAAATTTATGTTGAGCATTCTACATGATGGTTTTAGTTAACTGGCGTTGGAGCAGGGCCCCGTAGCTACAGGAAAAGTTGCTATATTAGAAGAAGAAGTTAAAGGAAACAGTACCTGAGCGGCTAAGAAGAGAGAGCTCAACCACTGCACTTAAGGCATTGGCGAAGACAGGAGGGCTCAACTACCCTCATAAAGGAAGAGGAGAAATGGGCCGAGGTATTGAAGACAAAGGACAGAAGAGGACCGTAGAGGAAGTGGCGCCCATACCCACGATCAACGCCGAGAAGTGTGGAAGACTGCAGAAAGCTATGGTGTGACGGTAAGCGGCAGCCCACAGTACAGATGCGCCGACTGTCACAGTTAGGGTTTTTGGGTTACTGTTGGGAAAGGCCCACAGTGTTGTAACAAGGCGAGACCTTCGGGCCGCCTATATAAGCATGCATTTTGTATTGTAAAAGGTTAGATATTTGGTTAGCTATTCAGATAATTAGCTAGCTAGTAAAAGAGTCAATTAGTCTGTTAGCTCATAGTCAGTTGTATTGTAAGACATTGAGAGAGAGTCAAGCTCTGGTTCTATTATTCAGTCTGTAGTTATCTTACTATAACCAGCAGCTGGCTCCTTAGGCATGAATGTAACAATCTGCAGGGATTGAACAATCCACAGGGATTGAGAGAGAGAGAGAGGAAGAGTATATTGTAAGAAGGCAATATAAGAAGAGAAGAGATCTAAGAGAGAAGGGATCTCGGTTGTGTGTGTGGAGTTTCCCAAAAGATCTCAAGCTACATAATAGGTTGCAGTAGAATTGTGTTTACTCTCTCAAGATATAATATAAAAAACAGTTCCCGTGGACGTAGCTTCCCCCCCTGGAAGTGAACCACGTAAAACCCATGTGTTGTGCGACTGTTCATGTGATTGTGTTTTACCTGTTTGCTGTCTGTTATCTGTTACATGAATGTTGCTTATCAGTTGATGAACGTATGTATGTTATGCTTCAGTTTATAACACATAGAAATTTAACCACAAGTTGAATGTATCAAGTAGCCTGTATATGAGTTTATCAGTGCTTGATTCATGATAGTTAACAGTTACAATGCTAAGTGACTCCGGTATATGAGTTTCGCGAGTTGAGTGTAGTTGATGTTAGCATGTTAAACTGAAGAGGTGTAAGTGAAGTGGTTTAACCCCCTTGTGAAGGTTAACAGAGTTAGTAGACCCAGGAAGGAGGTCGCAGGACCTTGAGAGTTGATACGCATATTGAGCCTCATTATAGGACATATTATAGAAAAGAAAGGCGATATCGCATTGTCTGGGGAGCTGCGGTGTGAGATATCATAGGGAAGGAGCTCAGCAGAAGAGTAAGTTTGCGCATTGCCATAGAAGCTGTGATGCGATAAGAGTCCGCTCCCTATCAGCGCCAGCTAGAAGGAGAGATCGTCCTTGCAGAGAGATCCCACTGGCTAAGAAGAGTCGCGAGACCTTAGGATGCTACAGAACCCAGTTGAAGACACCTGAGTCTTCAGCCACCCCACGTAAGATCACTTTGGGTGAGACTTCAGGCCGCTCTATAGTCTATCACCGAAAGGGCCAGTGAGCTAGGGGTTTTGTTGGTACAGTAAAGTAAACCCGGGTCTGCCCAGAAAGAACCAACAAATGGTTCCGTTGCTGGTTTTGAACAAATTGAAGAGCTAGTGTTCTATTGGCATCCTAATAAAGAAGAACTCAACCAGTGGGTTGGGTCTAAGGAAAGAGAATTTTCTACAACAGAAAACAAGAGTCCTAGGCTCAGTACAAAGGACTGGTTACAAAAACATATCTTCACAGATATGCATGAGATATTTTTTGCGACCTATGCAAACGAGCTGTACGACTGGTTATCAAAGTTGACTGATAAGAATATATTCAAGAAGAAAAGAAACATTGTCTAGACACCAGAGCTGATTCAGACCATGAGGAGCATAGACAATCCGATTTCACGGGCAGTAGACTTCTGGCTTGCAAGTTTGCTGGAAGGCTTCATTACCGAGTTTGCAGTTGATCAAAGAAAAAGTTTCAGCGAAGCCGAGAGGTACTTCTTCAAAGGATATCATGGTAAGTACTTGAAATCTTTAAATTCATCTATTAAGATGCTATTATATGAAAAAGGAGTAATGGATATATTCTCAGATGAATAAGTTCAGTAAGTGTAATGTCACAAGAGTTTGAGAGTGATTTTGATGAAACTGGATGTACACATAGTGGTAAGAAATATAAAGTAGATTTCAACTCTTCCTTCACGGAAGACAGTTCAGACCATACTCGAGAACAGAGCCAAAACAATACAGAAATACCAGTAGGGGGTATCCCTCACCACCCTTATACCCCGCAGAAAATGACCGAGACTCAGAACAATCCCGCAGGAACTACATCTAGTAATTCACACACAGTACACACTAGAGTTACACCGCCAAGTGGTAGTAACACAGCAAATCAGAACACACCACGTAGAAACAGAATGGGGGACGACATGAAGTTACCTACCTTTAAGGGTACAGGGGCAGAAGACCCGGAACAACATTGGTTCCTATGTGAAGCCGTATGGACCATTAAACAGATTCAAGATGATAACACTAAACTTGTCCAGTTTTCCACTACACTTAGAGATAGAACCTTAACATGGTATATGAAGTATACAACAGCGCAGCCCAGAACGCTCATACAAGTCAGGACTGCCATGATCAAAGAATTTAAGAAACCTAAGTCTGAGTCACAGTGTATCACAGAGCTTAAAGACATTAAACAGTTACCTACAGAGTCAGTATGGGACTTTGATCAGAAATTCAAAGCTCTTATATACCATGTTAGCTTTGAGTTTGTGCCAGAGCAGCATAAGGAATGGTTCATCGCAACACTGCTCCCGCATATCAGACTTCCCCTCATGCAACAGAGACTCCGTACGTAGGATGAAGCATTGGAGATGGCAATGAAACTAGAGGCTTCACCTCTAGCTGAGACTAGTACAGGTATGAAAAACCTACAGAGTCAGTTAGCCAACCTCACGTTACAGCTACATGAGATTAAGAAAGGGAAAGAGGTTGCACAAGAACTATGGTGTACCAAGTGTAAAGGATAGGGCCATACTAAAGATAACTGTCCAGTATTTGTTGAATATTTATCAGGTGGGGCGCTGAACCCCTTAATACAGACCCAAGGGCCATGGTGTGAACTCTGCAGAACAAGAGGACATAGACCATAGGAATTCCCTTTACTTCAGAAGTATGTACAAACCCCTAAGAACTGATATTGTAACTTCTGTAAGTTAGTAGGTCATGATGAAAATAATTTCCGAGCTTATGATCTCATGATAGAGAGAAAGCATGACTTGTACAGAGTCCAGTAAGAGACAGCAGATCCAGCAGCAGGACCAAAGCACGAACCGACTCATGTTGGCCATGGTGGAGGATTTAGAGGACGAGGCCGTGGAGGAGGATTTGGTCGTGATGGAGGCTTTGGCCGTGGCTGTGGACCAATTACTTGTTACAATTGTGGAATTGTAGGACATTATGCTAGGGACTGTCAGAACCCTAGTACCGCATGTAAGTATTGCAAGTCCTATGATCAACCTATAGAAGAGTGTTTGATCTTGATAGCCAAGATTAGGGATCCTAAGCTAGCAGTAAACTAGAACATTCAGCTTATTGCTGCTGAGCAGAAACAACCAGAACCAAGAGTCAATATAGTGACTCGCAGCGGTGCTTCTACTAGTAGGACGTTGCAGGATACCAAAAAGCATACAGGTCCGGAGTGGGTGCGCAAAGCAACTAATAAATCAACACCACTTGACCTGTAGAAGAACAAATAAATGTTTCAGCAAGCAAAAAATTTCTTTACCGAACCTACAGCATCAGGATCGCAGGTACTACCTTGTTGGGGCATACCGCAACAAACACCTTGTGGCGTTAGTCCTGTGCAGATATCAAAGGCTACCACATCTGGAAGGTGCAAAGAGGATGAGTCGACAGGAAGTATACAGTCCTTCCTGCGGAGCTACTTGAAACTTGTACGAAATGAGAAAGACATCAGAGAGCTTCAGTGCATCATAGATCAGTGTCAGCCGTCTTCTTCCGTGAACAGTGCGCAGCGGGCTGTTCTTAATATTATGGGCCATACAAGAACATGAAGAGAGATGAGACTCACACTGCAAATTGGAGAATTTGAAATGGATGAGGTAATCCTAGATTTAGGATTGGAGGTAAATGTTCTGACTAAGTAGACATGGGAACAGATGGGTAACCCTAAGTTAGAAAGATCACCTATCCATCTGTAACTAGCCAATAAGTAGAGGGTATCACCACTGGGTCGATTACCACAAGTACCAGTTGATATTGATGGAGTTCACAGCTTTGCAGAATTTGAAGTCATATAAATCATTGGCGATAGCAGACTGTACCCAGCTTTACTAGGTATTGATTGGGCAATCAATAACATGGTTGTTATCGACTTAAAGAAAAGACAAATGACCTTTGAGGATAATCAGATCCGGGTCATCGCACCGTTGGATCCTTTCCAGGGTCCTCGCTACATTGAACCTATCAGAGCAGAGGAGGAGGTGTGCAACATGGAAAGCCTTTATCAGATGACTGCTAATCAGAGTGATTACATCAACCCCACTGCAGAAGGAAATATCATTGGCAATGCGACAGCTCATGCGCATCATATTCGGAGGTTGGTTTAGAAAATTGGCAGAATAGAATTTACAAAGTCTCAGCTCGTAGATGTGCGTTTATGACTAAGTCACTGTGATGGATCGGCGCAAAGATTATTGATATTCCATTATTTCATGGCTTAGCGGATGTCAATGAATTTTTACATCAGTTTGAGCAAGAAATTCCTCAGGAGCAGAGGATGACAACTATGGACGTTGCAGTAAAAGCCACACCTGCAAGATGGTGGCATGCACATAAAGAACATATCGCCTCATGGGATGATCTTAAGAGACTAATGGCGATCAAATTTTGTAATGACAAGGATCCTTTATAGTAGAAATACACAGGAGAAAGTGACCCTAGGTCACATATTCAGATTTGTGAACATAGTTGGTCAGATATTCCAGAGGATGAATGGGTTCACCTATTCATTCACACTTTAGACACAATTCCAAGGAATTGGTACACTGAAACAGAGTTGTGCAGAGGAACCATCACATGGCCACTTATGATAGATAGCTTCCTACTCACTTTCACTTTTGAATATGAGTATCCAAGCATTGATCAGGCTCTAGATGTACTAAAGACTAAGATATTTGACGACTGTACCCTATCAGGGCCTGCTCAGCCTGATTGGGCCAGACAGTTGGAACATGTGCTAGAATGTTACAACTTCACAGTAGAGCTAGATGATGAGGATGAGAATCCTCACAGTGTCAACATTCCAGAGTCAGAAGGGACTCTCGACGTTGATGGACTGAGACTAGAAATTCCCGCTATCACAGAACCTATCAAGATTAAAAAGATCAATATTGGCACAGAAACAGAACCAAAGTTTGCCTCTATTGGAGACTATTGGGATGATGAAATAGTAGGACACATCACAGATCTCTTACATGACTATCAGGACCTATTTCCCACTAAGTTCATAGAGATGAAGGGAATAGTAGGAGATTTGGGAGTGATGCGCATACCATTGAAAGGGGATGCTAGGCCAGTTAAGCAGCGTCCATACAGATTGAATCATCGCTATAAATAAAAAGTTAAGGATGAGATTGATAAGATGCTAGCAACAGGCATCATTGAACCTGTAGAAGAGAGCGAATGGGTTAGTCCCATGGTCGTGCAGGAAAAGAAAACTAAAGGAGAAATCAGGATTTGTGTCTATTTGCGCAAACTCAATGACGCATCACTTCATGACCCATTTTCGAAACCTTTTACTGATGAATTTTTAGACAATGTGGGAGGACAGGAGGTCTACTCCTTCACTGATGGCTTTTCAAGCTATCACCAGATCAGAATCCATTCAGAGGATCGACATAAGACCACCTTTGCAACATAATGGGGCTCATTCCAGTACACGGTAATGCCTTTTGGTCTTAAAAATGCACCAACTATCTTTTCTAGAGTAGTAGTTGTTGTATTTAAGGATTACATCCATAAATTCTTAGAAGTCTATTTTGATGATTGGACTGTATTTGGATTAATCGATAAGCATATAGGAGATTTAAGGCTCATGTTAGAGAAATGTAGGCAATATCAGATTTCTCTTAACTTGAAGAAATGTATATTCTGTGTGCCATTTGGTATTTTGTTGGGTCATATTGTTTGCAGACAAGGCTTGATGGTAGATCCTGCTAAGATTTCCATCATTGTTAATCTTCCAGCACCTAACTCAGTCAAGCAATTGAGGACAGTGCTCGGTCATACCGGGTACTATAGAAAATTCATCAAAGGCTATGCAAAGATCACAACACCTATGGAAAAGTTGTTAAAGAAAGAAGTGAAATTCCTATGGAATGAGGAATGCCAGCAAAGTTTAGACACACTTAAAGAGAAGATGGTTACATCACCCATATTAGTATTCCCAGATTGGAACAAGCCATTTCATGTACATGTGGATGCATCTGGCATCACACTGGGGATCGTCTTAACCCATCCAGGAGAAGGAGGTATCAATCACCTTATTGCATACTCAAGTAGAAAGCTATCTACCACAGAAAAGAACTACACCACTACAGAAAGAGAAGGATTAGCTATGGTGTATGCTCTACAGAAGTTCAGGCACTACCTGTTGGGTGCCCCATTCAAGATGTTCACTGACCATTCTGCTTTAAAGTACTTGGTCAATAAACCAGTATTAGGAGGAAGGATCTGTAGATGGTTACTCTTATTTCAGGAGTATGATTTTGAAATTATTGTAAAACCAGGAAAATTAAATGTCGGACCTGATCATCTGTCGCGGATAGATTCAGGCAAAGAACCAAGTAATTTAGAGGACAATTTTCCAAATGTGCAATTGTTTTCTATCCAGATCGTAGATGAGTATTACGCTGATATTATTCACTTTCTCACTACAAGGTGGGCACCTGTTGAGTTTACTAAACAGCAGAAGAAACAGTTAGTTGTTAAAGCAGCAGACTTCACTTTGATCGCAGGACATTTATATAAGTTAGGTCCAGATGAAGTCTTGTGCAGATGCGTTATGCTGCATGAGAAAGAGGCCATTATCAGAGAAGCACATTCAGGTGCCGTAGGAGGTCATTTCGCAGGAAAGCCGACTGCTCAGAAAATCCTAGCTGCAGGATTATGGTGGCCTACTTTGTATAAAGACACTCAGGAGTTTTGAAAATGTTGTGATATCTGCCAGAGGGTAGGAAAACCTTCACGGAGAGATGAAATGCCACTGCGACCACAGATTACGTTGTGGGCATTTTACAAGTGGGATATAGATTTTGTAGGTCCTATCAACCCACCCGGGAAACAAACTGGTGCAAGATACATCATCATAGGAACATAATACCTCACCAGGTGGGCAGAGGAAAAAGCAGTAAGGAATTGTGATGCTGCTACAGCTACACAGTTCATTTTTGAAAACATCATAAGTAGATTTTGATGTCCAGTAATCTTGATGAGTGATCAAGGCACACATTTTCTAAACCGCACTATTGAGGCCTTGACGGAGGAATTTCAGATCCAGCACCATAAGAGTACTCCCTACCATTATCAAGCTAATGGTACGGTGGAGGCCTTTAACAAGATTCTAGAAAACGCTCTTACTAAGATCTGCAATAGCCAAAGAAATGATTGGGACCTCAGGGTTAATGCTATATTATGGGCTTATAGGACTACATGTAAGAAACTTATAGGACACACACCTTTCAGCTTGGTGTATGGACAAGAGGCTGTTATTCCTATGGAATATATTATTCCCAGTTTAAGAGTTGCTCAAATTACTGGGATGGCTGATACAGATACAATGAATGAAAGACTAGCGCAGCTACTTGCCTTAGAAGAAGACAGATTCATCGCAGGATTTCATCAGAAAGTGCAGAAGGCACGAGAGAAAACTTGGCATGACAGGCACATCAAGAGAAATATTTTTCAGACATGAGACTTCATGCTCCTCTATGAAAGTAAGTTTGCTAAGTTTCCATGGAAGTTCAAGACACATTGGTTGGGGCCATATCAGGTTCAACAAGTTACAAATGGAGGTGCCATTCATCTCAGCAAACTGAACGGGGAGCTTCTTCCCACTTTGATTAATGGCAGTAGACTTAAGCTTTATAGTGATAGCCACTCCACCTCCTAGCCCTAACTCAGATAGTTTATGTAGTGCAGATGTCCAGTGTAGTTTAAAGGAGGCATCGCACAGGTAATTAGTCTACACGTAAAAAAAAAGGTACTAAGTATGAGGAATCGTATCAGAAAAGTGTATGTTGCGCAAGTCATAGGACACTTGCAGAGTTTTTGAACGTTGTGGCTTTCATGCTGACACTTTGGTTTGAGACGATGCGATGTGGAATCGCAGCAATGCGATGTTCCCCATGCCATGTATATGATTTTGAAAAGAGGTAGAGGGCTAGTCACTTCGCCTCTTGACAAGCAGTTAATCCAGATACAACAACTATACGATTGCCCTAGATTTGGAAACAGTATAATGATTTTTCCATATTTGATAAATCTTCGACGAGACCGGCGCTTGCACGCAAGTTTCGAGGGAAATTTGATCGTATTTTCAGCAATTAATGAGGATCGAAAGGATGGATGTTGTCTTGTCCATGCAATTAATACCACCAACAGGTCTAGCCAAATGACCATTTCTTCAAAGATTATCACCTTCGTTATAAATTTAGAGATCATTCATCCAAAAGGGTTACTTTTGTGATTCCTGAGAGTATAGAGCAATTTGTAAGAGTTTTCCCTGTGAAGAGATACTGCAGTTACAAAGTGCTGGTTTTCCCTAATTTCACAGCCATTGCCAGTTCAGAGCATTGCACCGAGTGGTTTATGTCTGAGACAGAACCTTTAGAAGACATTGTGCAAATATTCCAGCGTGGTGGCCTTGTGTCCGCTATGACAACGCCTCCCAGGGTTGTGAAATTAGGTACATCACAAGTTAGACAGCCACCAAGGATGAGGAGTCAAGCTCAGATAGTAGAAGAGTCTAGCCCAGAGCAGAAAAGAAGAAAGACAAGAACATCACTGAATATAAGAGAACAGAGAAGAAGAAAAGTGAGAAAGAAGAGATCTAAGAGAAGGGCTCCCAACTGTGCGCATGGAGTTTCCCAGAAGATCTTACAGAAAGAAAAAAGGACCAAGAAACAGGCATCCGAGACACAGAAAAACAAAAGGAAATGGGAAAGGAATGAAGCAGAGATATTGAAAATGAGAGAGACACAGAAAATTTCCAAGAAGGTAGTTACATTAAAGCTAGAAAAGGACATGTCTCCTCGTGGAAGTTTTACCACTTTCCCTATATTCAGAATGATGATGGCTTGGATGATCCTGTTTGAACAAGCGCTCCAGTAGAAATTGAGGTGAATGGTTCAACACCGACCAAGGTAGAAGGAGATGAGGTCATTGAAACAAATTTAATAGCTTATAAAGAGTCTGCCATTCATTTCTGGAGCTTCACTTAAGGAAAGTGTTGACACTATTTGAGAGAAAACGGCACAAGAGTGTGTCAAAGTTATGGTTAAAGAAGTCACAAGACTTCGCGAGAGACTTACAAATACTTCGCAGGAAGCCAAGGAGAAGCTACAGCAAGAGAAACCAGCTGTTAGTGGCTCAGGGATGAGCCACAAGTAAGTGTTAGGGGACTGTTGGAGCAGGGCCCCGTAGCTACAGGAAAAGCTGCTATATTGAAAGAAGAAGTCAAAGGAAACAGTACCCGAGCGGCCAAGAAGAGAGAGCTCAACCACTGCACTTAAGGCAGCAGTGAAGACAGGAGGGCTCAGCTACCCTCATAAAGGAAGAGGTGCAACGGGTCAAGGTATTGAAGACAAAGGACAGAAGAGGACTGTAGAGGAAGCGGTGCCCATACCCACGATCAGTGCTGGGAAGCATGGAAGACTGCAAAAAGCTGTGGTGTGATGGTAAGCGACATCCCACAGTATAGATGCGTCGACTGTCACAGTTAGGGTTTTTGGGTTACTGTTGGGACAGGCCCACAGTGTTGTAACAGGGCGAGACCTTCGGGCTACCTATATAAGCATGTATTTTGTATTGTAAAAGGTTAGACAGTTGGTTAGCTATTCAGACAATTAGCTAGCTGGTAAAAGAGTCAGTTAGTCTGTTAGCTCATAGTCAGTTGTATTGTAAGACAGAACCTTTAGAAGACATTGTGCAAATATTCCAGCGTGGTGGCCTTGTGTCCGCTATGACGACGCCTCCCAGGGTTGTGAAATTAGGTACATCACATGTTAGACAGCCACCAAGGATGAGGATTCAAGCTCATATAGTAGAAGAGTCTAGCCCAGAGCAGAAAAAAAGAAAGACGAGAACATCACTGAATATAAGAGAACAGAGAAGAAGAAAAGTGAGAAAGAAGAGATCTAAGAGAAGGGCTCCCGACTGTGCGCATGGAGTTTCCCAGAAGATCTTACAGAAAGAAAAAAGGACCAAGAAACAGGCATCCGAGACACAGAAAAACAAAAGGAAATGGGAAAGGAATGAAGCAGAGATCTTGAAAATGAGAGAGACACAGAAAATTTCCAAGAAGGTAGTTACATTAAATCTAGAAAAGGACATGTCTCCTCGTGGAAGTTTTACCACTTTCCCTATATTCAGAATGATGATGGCTTGGATGAGCCCGTTTGAACAAGCGCTCCAGTAGAAATTGAGGTGAATGGTTCAACACCGACCAAGGCAGCAGGAGATGAGGTCATTGAAACAAATTTAATAGCTTATAAAGAGTCTGCCATTCATTTCTAGAGCTTCACTTAAGGAAAGTGTTGACACTATTTGAGAGAAAACGGCACAAGAGTGTGTCAAAGTTATGGTTAAAGAAGTCACAAGACTTTGCGAGAGACTTACAAATACTTCGCAGGAAACCAAGGAGAAGCTACAGCAAGAGAAACCAGCTCTTAGTGGCTCAAGGATGAGCCACAATTAAGTGTTAGGGGACTGTTGGAGCAGGGCCCCGTAGCTACAGGAAAAGCTGCTATATTGAAAGAAGAAGTCAAAGGAAACAGTACCCGAGCGGCCAAGAAGAGAGAGCTCAACCACTGCACTTAAGGCAGCAGTGAAGACAGGAGGGCTCAGCTACCCTCATAAAGGAAGAGGTGCAACGGGTCAAGGTATTGAAGACAAAGGACAGAAGAGGACTGTAGAGGAAGCGGTGCCCATACCCACGATCAGTGCTGGGAAGCGTGGAAGACTGCAAAAAGATGTGGTGTGACGGTAAGAGACATCCCACAGTATAGATGCGTCGACTGTCATAGTTAGGGTTTTTGGGTTACTGTTGGGACAGGGCCACAGTGTTGTAACAGGGAGAGACCTTCGGGCTGCCTATATAAGCATGTATTTTGTATTGTAAAAGGTTAGACAGTTGGTTAGCTATTCAGACAATTAGCTAGCTGGTAAAAGAGTCAGTTAGTCTGTTAGCTCATAGTCAGTTGTATTGTAAGACATTGAGAGAGAGTCGAGCTCTGGTTCTGTTATTCAGTCTGTAGTTATCTTACTATAACTAGTAGCTGTCTCCTTGGGTATGAATGTAACAATCCGTAGGGATTGAACAATCCATAGGGATTGAGAGAGAGAGAGAGAGGAAGAGTATATTGTAAGAAGGCAATATAAGAAGAGAAGAGATCTAAGAGAGAAGGGCTCCCGGTTGTGTGTGTGGAGTTTCCCAAAAGATCTCAAGCTGCATAATAGGTTGCAGTGGAACTGTGTTTACTCTCTCAAGATATAATATAAAAATCGGTTCCCCTGGACGTAGCTTCCCCCCCTGGAAGTGAACCACATAAAACCCGTGTGTTGTGCGACTGTTCATGTGATTGTGTTTTACCTATTTGCTATCTATTATCTGTTACATGAATGTTGCTTATCAGTTGATGAATGTATGTATGTTATGCTTCATTTTATAGCACATAGAAGGTTAACCGCAAGTTGAATGTATCAAGTAGCCTGTATATGAGTTTATCAGTGCTTGATTCATGATAGTTGACAGTTACAATGTTAAGTGACTCCGGTATATGAGTTCCGTGAGTTGAGTGTAGTTGATGTTAGCATGTTAAACTAAAGAGGTGTAAGTGAAGTGGTTTAACCCCCTTGTTAAGGTTAATAGATTTAGTAGACCCAGGAAGGAGGTCGCAGTACCTTGAGAGTTGATATGCATATCAAGCCTCATTATAGGACATATTACAGAAAAGAAAGGCGATATCGCATTGTCTGGGGAGCTGCGGTGTGAGATATCGCAGGGAAGGAGGTCAGCAGAAGAGTAAGTTTGGGCATCGCCATAGAAGCTGCGATGCGATAAGATTCCGCTCCTTATCAGCGCCAGCTAGAAGGAGAGATCGTCCTCGCAGAGAGATCTCACTGGCTAAGAAGAGTCGCCAGACCCTAGGATGTTACATAACCCGGTTGAAGACACCAGAGTCTTCAGCCTCCCCATTTAAGATCACTTTGAGTGAGACTTCAGGCCGCTCTGCGGTCTGTCGCCGAAAGGGCCAGTGAGCTAGGGGTTTTGTTGGTACAGTAAAGTAAACTCGAGTCTGCCCAGAAAGAACCAACAATTGGCATATAGAGTGACCAACATTTTGGCACCGTTGCTAGGGAAGGTAATTATTAGACACCATAGTAGTTGCATCTATTCATTTTTCTTCAATATTTAAGTTTTCATGTTTTGTGTTGCATGAATACGAGAGGAGTACAGCATGACATTCCCATAACACCTAGAACTCCCTAGAACATTAACATTGCAGGTGGTCGAAGTCGTGGCAGAAATTCAGCATTGGGAAGAAGAACATTCATTGATGATCTGGTTTCTAGAACCAATTCCTCTACTGGAGCTCACCATCAGGGGTCCTCCATCAAAAGAATCCCAACTACCCCTGGGGTGGAAGCATTAGTTTCCTTAGTGGATAAAATAGGAGGAGTTGCGACACCCTCAGGTGTCCCTATGGAGGAATATAGAGTTAGTGCTATGGGAGGAGGTGATCGAGACATTATTTATGACATTAACAGGAAGGAGGTGACAAAGGAGGAGTGGACACAGTTTCATAAGAAGCAGGAAGATCAGAGGAAGCAAAGACATGAGAGAGAAGAGGAAAATATGAATAACAAACGTGAACCGAAAGATCATGAATAGGTGATGGGGGAATATCATCACAATGACGATGATCCCCCATCGGAGGGGACAACTACCACACTCCAATTCCCCATTCGACAGCCAGTTGGAAAATCCCCCATGAAAAACATATCACCATTAGTATTACCTCATTTTCATGGAAAGGCCATAAAGGATCTAGATGAATTCCCTTAGAGTTTGACATCCTCTGTCACAGCTATGACTACACTTCCAAGGAGTAGAAGTTAAAAAATATTCCCGATACTTTGAAGGATAACGAGCTACATTGGTTCATGAGCCTAGGTGGTGAAACCATCACCACATAGGACAAAATGAAACAGGTGTTCCTAGAAAAATACGAGGAGTACTGCAACACTAAAGATAAAAGAGAAGATATTTTCAAGATGGTATAAAGGGATGAAGAAAGTTTGGAATATTTTGTTGAGAGGATATTGTACAATGTGCAAAGGGCTGGACAAACTAATATGGGGTTAGATGTGCTCAAGATAATCCTACTTCATGGGATTAGGGGACACTTCCTAGGTATGTTGAGCCTGTTAGGAAAGGGGGATATCTTAAAGGAATCCTTTTAAAAGATTGTTGAATTATGCAAAAGGTATGCCAGAGGGTCTTCCAAGACCAACAAACGGGACAAATTGAAATGAGATGTCTTCGACAGAACATAGAAGTCATCCAATGGAGCAGCCACCTGAGCATAAATAGGAAACCTTCTTGAGAACTTCAAAACAGAAATGATGAGCTCCATCTCCTTAGAAATAGATGTCTTGAGGGAGAAGCAGAAACAAGCAGTAGAATATCTGACACTTGGTGTATTCTGCCCCAGATGTAGGAAGAATCATCACCTGAAGGAGTTTCCACTCGACAAGGTAGAAGTGTGTCAGCTCTGTGAATTGAACCATGATATAAAGGAGTTCCCCTCACTACCTCAAGTGAAGGAATTTATGCATGCATCAACTCCAGACGTGGAACTAGCCTACTTCATTGCCCAGAAAAACCTTTGGCAACCTTGAAACCAAGGTATGACTCTAGACTCATTTCCATATTCAAATAATATGAATAATTGGAATAATATGCATCACATGAAGACACAATTCCATTCACCTTATTCCAACCATCAATGGCATTATTCCCAACCTCCTATTTAGAATTTCAAATCCTGGAACCCTTCGATATAGCCACCAAACCAAATGAATTCTTGGTCTCCTGGGTGGAGGAACTCCCATGCAGGAAACCAGTTTCCCTATAGCCAATCTCCTCAACAGTTTCCACACCAACAGTTTCCTCACCAACATTACCCTCATCCATACCAACAATACTAGCAGCCGTAGCTACAACTACAGAACAATGTTGCACCTAATATGCCTATATGGTTGCAGTTTCCTACTCAACCTAACTTGAACCCAAACAATCAAGTAGTTCACCAGTTTGAGACTACTAACATGCGCACTTACTCTATTACTCCATCTCCCTGTAACGACATACGCTTACGATCAGAGAGAGTAGTGGAGCCTCTAGTCATTGAGGATGTTCCATCCTCTATGTCTAAAGAAAGGATGAACCAACAATACTCATCCAACATAGCAGCCCCTATTATTGAGGATGTTGAAATTCCTACCTAGACATCGGCTTAAACACATAGAGAAACAACTATTGAAATGCAGCCTACACACACTAGTGGAAAATGAGAGATTAGTGACCAGGAGACCACAATTTTTTTCAAGGGATAAATGACCAAAATTGATAAATTTAAGTGAGCTAACTAAAAAATACCAAGATAAATGACCACTTTTGGTCACTAGATAAAAACCAACATAAAACGACCAAGATAAATGACCAAATTTGGTCACGGGATATCTAGACTAAAAATGACCACATAACAATTGGTCATTTATTTGTTCATTTTTAGTTGTTACTCCGGCAATGAAAAAAATTACAAATTTGAGAATGAATTTTTACATTTTACTAAATTCTAACATATATATAATATATATTTACACATTCCTATATTAACAAAACTGAATTAATGCAACCCAACTATATGTTAATTTGGACATGACCTTGGCATATAAAAAAACCCACTAAACCTTGGCATATAATGTTAATTATAAGGCTAATTTGCATGACCTTGACATACAATTATAGTTTTTATAGGCTAATTTGGACATGATCTTGGTACCTTGGCTAATTAAATCAGTGGAATCCATGTCAGTTAAAGGGTATTTTGCTATTTGGACCAGCGGTCGTTATAGAAAAAATTATACTATCTAGACCTTAGAAGATCAACTCATATAATATGGGAGCAATAAACATTTTCATCATCATATTATGCACTCAAAATGGACTCAATTCACATAATAAACTCAATTCACATAATGAACTCAATCCTAGCATTAATATAACCTACAAGACATTTGTGGATAACAAAAACATGTTGACCATGCTATGTCGACCATCGACTCCATGGACATTTTGTACTCATCTATGTATTGTTTATTAAAATAATATAAATATATGAACTCATTAAAGTTAATATATAAATTAGTTTACCATATAAATTTTTTATAATAAAAACCTATAAATATTACATACAAAATAATTAATACAAAACATTTTTTCTAACACATAAATTTATATTAAGAACCTATAAATATAACATACAAAATAAATTAATACAAAACATTTTTTCTAAATGCACACACACATATATATAATAAAAAATACATTTAATACAAAACAGTATTATACCAATATAACAATAATAACAATATATTGTAACAAACTATACAATACTATATTATAGATCTAAGCATAATATTTTTTATATTAAAAACCTATAAATATTACATACAAAATAATTAATACAAAACATTTTTTCTAAATGCACACACACATATATATAATAAAAAATACATTTAATACAAAACAGTATTATACCAATATAACAATAATAACAATATATTGTAACAAACTATACAATACTATATTATAGATCTAAGCATAATATTTTTTATATTAAAAACCTATAAATATTACATACAAAATAAATTAATACAAAACAGTATTATACCAATATAATAATAATAACAATATATTGTAACAAACTATACAATATTGTAAAAAAACTATATTATACATCTAAACATAATATTGTAACTAGCTCCATCGACAATATGGAACAAATTGGTACTAAATACTCCTACATTATGGACTAACCATGCCGATTAATTCTTCGACTAACAAATGGGAAAGTGATTAATAACAATGGACCTTGCATACCCTGAACTAGCTAGGTAGCACCAATGATTAATGATGGGCATATTTCCAAACCCTGCACCAGTTCAAGCACCCCGCTAAATAGATATTCGGTCCCAAATATTTCCCTTTGGTAGGAGCAAGTGGTTGGTTGGTTGTGAGAGGATGAATTACGTCTGAGAGGCATATTTGGGCATCTATTAGGCCATGCAGATTGAAATTGAGATGCCGGTTGAAGGGTTTGAAAAATTGGCTATATATTTTCAATTGTTGCGATGGACAGAAGGGCATTGGAGCAAACTTGGAGGATTTAAAGAGGCATGAATAGAATTATGGAGCATTGGAGTTGAATTTGTAGTCAAAATCCCATTCACAAGTTATTAAATTCCATTCTTTTTAATAAACTTTAAATACAAGGTTTCTTTGGTTTATTTTTTTCCTATGAAAAAAAATGACGGTCCACATTATGGAGTACACCCATTATTACATGGTTTCTCTGGATGCCCATAAGTTTTTTCACTGTTTCAAAAGGCCCTTCTCCAGATCTATTTCCACACACATTCTAGCACAGGAATAGTTACCTCCTTTTGGCTCAGCTTAGTCAATAAAATGACCCTGCTTGTTTCTAATGTCTTTGAGAGTGGATTCATCCCAAAAGATTATGGGGAGGTATGGCAGCTTGACCCACTCAGGGGCTATAGAGATCTCCATATCTAGATCAAATCCTAGGGTCCAATGGGTGAGGAACATTTCCTTGGAACCCGTGAGATCTAAAGCTTAGGTCTCTCTCCTCCTTGCTATGAAATAAAAACAAAAAAAAATCTCAACCAAAAGCAACATCAAATACATTACCTTGACTCTTGGGATCCTAATTCTATAGAATCCATGCTTGAAATACTAGAGGACTAGGCCAAAGGCCTATAAACTTTCCTATCAGAGTTCACTCATGCATAATAAGGGCTTTTCCCTTTTCCTTTGAAGATGAAATGCCTAGCTTGGGAATGGCTTCTGCCCTCTTTACGAACCAGTTCTGCATTGGGTACTTCACATTGGTTGACTTTGAGGATCTGAGTAAAGAAAGGAACACCTCTGCCTTATATTTAGAAGGATCATCCATACTGAAAACGCCAAGGAAATCTCAACCTAGGATTTTTGAGGCTGCAGTAGAAAAATAGGTAGACCAACACCACAGTGAGTATGAATTTGAAGAGGGAGATTGTGTTTTCTTGAGGCTACACCTTTATAATCAAAGGTTTCTCAAAGATAAAGGGGTGGAGAAACCTGGACCTAAATACCATGTGCCTTATAATTTTGTATAAAGGGTGGGACAAGTTGCATATACTTGAGCTGCCATCAGGGTCATGAGTGCATAACCATTCATGTCTCATACTTGAAAAAAGTGGTTTGGAATTTTTTTTTAAATTCAATCTTTTACCTCCCCTAAATGTTAAACGACATATTCTTCTGATTCTAAGGTATTTTTTGGTAACTGTAGAAAATAAGTTGAGGACTAAGCTCTAAAGATGATGAAGAAAGAGGTATTCTTCATCAAGGTATCATCATCAACTTTTTCACTGTGAGAGGCCTAATGCCACTTTGTCAGATATCTCTAGGTGACCATCTTGGATTGAGAAATAAAAACCGATAACATTAGTTTCCAACTCCAGATGAAGCTCTTCAGTATGTACTATGTTCCATTGATTATGGTAATTTGATGAAAATCATTAGACACCTAGAGCTGTAGAATTTCGCTATACAATTAAAGCACATCTTGGCATATATTTATCTTTATTGTTTTGTTAGCCCCGCTTGGAAATCCCTTACATTGGCATGTATTTCTGTGGTATACGCCAATTGATGATTAACTTCGAGTTCCATTGATTGTTGTTGGTTATTCAAAGATATCAATTAAATATCTTTTCCCTGGACCAGCATGTACTGGTATAGACAAATTTGGTTAAAAGACCTTGGTTTTCCAAGCATGGTGCAATTTTGGCAGTGCACATTATCTTTAAATCTGTTAGGTAGAAAGATGGATTGCCACAATAAACATTTTCAAAAGCTATATTGTGCTTCTTGACATCACTCACAAGTGTAAATTATTGATAACTTAAATTACTAGGTTTTTCATTGAATATATGACTGAATTGAATTGATGCTTGTGTACTTCATATCGATAGCAGAGTTATTGGTTTGAATCGTATTTTGCTTTATACTATGTTCCTGTTTATATAGTTTAGAATGCAATGAGTGCCTTGGTAACTGTGACATTTTAGCTTGCTTTGTATTCTTAGCTGATGTATTCATGTGATATATCAATTTTCCAGGTACTGGAGGTATTCAATCAATGAACATGGAACACAAGACATCCCTGCAATGATTGAAAAAATCCATGAAATAAAGATGTCTAAGCTAAGACAGTTGAAAGCTGATGAGGAATCTTCTGATGCAATATACAATCTTCCTTATTCAGTTTGTGCTGTTTCTCATAGTCTTGGTGGATTTGCCATGTTGATGTATTTGGTGACCAAGTGCCTAAAAGGCCTTCCACATCGACTTTCAATGCTGACTCTATTATCACCTGCAGGATTTCATGAGGATGCTGCTATGATCTTCAAATTATTTGAGTATTTTCTTCCTGCTTTTGCTCCAATTTTATCTCCCTTGATACTTGGGCTATATATACCTACCAAATTTTTTCGGATGATTTTCCACAAATTAGCTCATGATTTTCAGAATTATCCTACAATAGGAGGACTTGTATAGACCTTGTTCAGCTATTTTGTTGGTGGGGATAGCTCAAATTGGGTAGGTGTGATAGGTACACCACACTATAATATGAATGACATGCCAGGAGTCTCCTGTCGGGTTGCAGTACACTTAGCACAGATGAAACATGCAAATAAATTTCTTATGTATGATTTTGGGAGTTCATCTGCTAATATGGAAACCTATGGTATGCCTTACCCATTAGACATTGGGGAAAACTATGGTGTCATTGATATTCCAGTTGATGTAGTTGTTGGTCTAAAGGATAGACTCATACCTTGTTCCATGGTGATGAAGCACTACCGGATGATGAAAGAAGATGGAGTCCAAGTCTCATACAATGAAATTGAATATGCTCATCTTGACTTCAATTTTTCTCACAAGGAGGAGATTCTCACATATGTTATGTCACGACTCCAGGTTGCGTCATCTCCAACAATGAAAGGTTTCGATTCTAAATCAACAAAATCAAGGAAGTCTGGTTACGGCAGTCAGAAATATCAAGGGAGTAGGGACACAAGAAATTCCAGCAAGCATTCATCTCGCATATCATTTGGCAAGCAATACAACATTTCTACAGATGACAAATTTCCTGAACAACCAACAAGTCCCATTTCAGGCTACAATTCTTCAGAAGGATCTTCAACATCAACGAACACATAACCAAGTGGAGGCTCAAATGGAAAAGAACAGTTTTCAGCGATGTTTTGGAAAGAAATATGCAGAGAGAATAGTATATAATTCCAAACTTCATTTGGCATAGTGGGTTTGTTCAGAAAATATATGAAAGCTGATCAATTCTGCTTATGATTTTTTCCTGTTGAAACTATCACCCTGGTAATATTAATATGGCCATAGCTTATATTTATTAATCTTCAGTATTTTTTCCAAGTCTAGGAGAGGTTGAGGTTGATGATATCGATTTGTCTTTTTTCTAAATGTTGAAAACAAATCCCTGGCAGACTCATAGAAAAACCAACCTAGTCACAAGATTGTAATTATTGCCTTCTTCAGGTTCCAATCCTGGTTCGGATATATGATCATCTTTAAACAACTCCCAAGGATCCTCCTCTTTTGTGCTTGCAATATTTAGTACGAATTCTTACCTCTGCAATTGGTTGTATTGTGGGGTGGCACATGGGAACTAGTGATCCCTCTAGATGGAAGTAGATCCCCATCCTTATACAATCAGATAAGTTTCAGGGTCTCCTGCTATTCCTGCACAACCACTTCTAGATTAGTGACATTTATAGGTACATGTGGTGCCTCTACTTTCTGCTTTCCATTATATTTATGTCAATATTCTTTAAATTAAATGCTAGATGTTGAGGATTTCTTGGAGAAAATACAACAGATATTTTAGAAGGTTAAGGAGATTCTCAGACTAGCCCATGATAGTATAAAATCCCAGCAGGACCAGCACCACAGTGTGTATGAATTTGAAGAGGGAGATTGCGTTTTCTTGAGGCTACACCTTTATAAGCAGAGGTCTCTCAAAGATAAAGGGGTGGAGAAACCTGGACCTAAATACCATGTGCCTTATAAGTTTCTATAAAGGGTGGGACAAGATGCATATACTTGAGCTTCAATCAGGGTCATGAGTGCATAACCATTCATGTCTCATACTTGAAAAAAGTGGTATGGAATTTTTAAAAAAATTCAATGTTTTACCTCCCCTAAATGTTAAATGACATATTCTTCTGATTCTAAGGTATTTTTTGGTAACTGTACAAAATAATTTGAAATAGAAATTCCACTCCCAAATAGAAACACTTCCAATGGTTGTAGAAGAATTCTGGCATCTAATAGACTCTCCGACTATGAGTGCAATGTTGTGTTCTCTCCCATTGTGAGTGCAATGTTGTGTTTTGAAGGTCTGATTGGGCCTCTAAGACTTGTTGATTATATAAATGCTTGTTTACTGCCCTGTTCTCTTAATGAAAAATGATAAATTGCACCCCTGTGAAACAAACCCTTCCAGCTGTACTAGTCACCCATTGATGAAAGAATGGAGGATCTGGTGAACACACCATTATCTTTTGAAGATGCACTTGTTGCTTTGTTTGACCACAGTGATCATACACTTCAAAGGCACATAAAAACATTGTAAAAACATTGTTAGGAATCCCTAGGTTACACCCCTATCATCCTAAACTAGCCTAGCTACCATCCCCTTCAACCCTAGCCAACTTATCCCTCAACGCAAGGCCATTTGCATCACTGATTTGGACTATAGAACCTAACAGCCTGCGTTACACTCACCTTGGATTGGATGCTTTCCTCCATGATCCCAAGGCCATAAAACTTCAATGCAAGGGCTCTAGGCTCCTTATTCATCCATCTTCATACCTCTCAGCCCTCCATAAACTCTTAATTGTAGATTCATAAAGGAGGAAACCATCACCACATTTCCTTAGCACACTTGACCCTACACCAACCTACCAACATCCCTTTGACACCTAAGCTATAAACTCTCAAACGTTGGACACCCTAGGCCCTGATATAGTCCCAAAGATCACTGTTGGTTAAAATTTGTCTGGTTTGTCTTCCCATAATTCCATCCTACCACAAGGCACCTACTTTATTGTGATTGTCTTCTCAACCAGCCATCTATTGGACACCTAAAACATAAACACAAGAAGATCATAAATCTTTACCATCTGATCTATTTTGGATGCTTATTTAATGGTAAAGATCAGTATTATTAATCTCTGCAACTTGTTGAAATTATTCCGATAAGCATGACATATGTATTTATCCTTTGACTGGGCATCTTGAATAACACTTGTCATCGTATTTATCTTGTGTACTGTCATACTGAAAAATGCATTCTTAAGTTGAAGATTTTTATTTTGATTTTCATTGGCATTTGGAATACCTAGGTATTATCTCTATCCCACAGTGATACTTGGCATACATATTGATCAATTGATTGCTTCTATTATCAGTATAATTTCATAAGTGTAAGTTTAGTATTGGAAACTTACCCATAAACCAAATCTGAACTACATATCACTACCTTGCAATTACAATACTGACATTGGGATTGTGTTTATACTTGGTGCAAAAAATTTGGAATCTTTTTCATCACTCTTGAAGTAAATAAATTGGAGATAGCATGCATATTGAAACATAAGAAGAGATGCAATTTCCAACAGTAGTACATGCTATGACATTCATATCCGTTTTGTCATTGGGTTTGCTTGAGGTATACATACCATACACCTTTGAAATTCACATTTGATTTAATACTTCATTTTTGGAAATTGTTTTGGTCACCTTGATAGTTTTATTACCTTGATATCTACAAGAGAATCATGTTATTTTAAGCATTTGATGAGTTTTGGAATCATTCTGGAACATAACTACTGTATAGTCGACAAATATGAATCATTTGGGCATATTGATTTAAAAATGGGAATCACTGACAGTGTAAATTCTCCTTCCTTTTGGAAAGCACTATAGATAAATATTTGGAAACATATTTTTGTTTGGCATCACTAAGTTTTTAGTACTTGGGGCATATTGCAGTTGTGTGAAAGTCATTGTTTACATTTACACCTGATTGCAAGGTTCATATGACATACATTTTCTGTGGCTTCATATGACATACATGATTGCAAGATTCTGTTTATGCAGCCATAAAATCTAATTCACAACAGTTTATTTTTACAGGTTGATAAGTGCAGCTGAGCAGAAAATAGACTCACTTCTTCCTCCCTATCAAAAGCAGTTGAAGATGCCAAACCTAGAGTACTTGAGTGCCTCTGGGATTACTCACTTGATAGAGGTAAGCATGAGTTAATGTATGAAGTATCTTGTTGTATATAGGATTTTTAAAAATTGTCATAGTGATACTAAAATGAGCTGATAAATTATGAACATATAATATCAATGATTTTTCATACTGAAAATTGCATTCTTAAGTTGAAGATTTTTATTGTGATTTTCATTGGCATTTGGCATACCTGGGTATTATCTCTATCCCACAGTGATACTTGGCATACATATTGATTAATTGATTACTTCTATTATCAATATAATTTTATAAGCGCAAATTTAGTATTGGAAACTTTCATATAAACCAAATCTGAACTACATATCACTACCTTGCAATTACAGTACTGACATTGGGATTGTGTTTATACTTGGTGCAAAAAATTTGGAATCCTTTTCATAACTCTTGAAGTAAATAGATTGGAGATAGCATGCATATTGAAACATAAGAAGAGCTGCAACTTCCAACAGCAGTACATGCTATGACAGTGATATTTGTTTTGTTGTTGGGTTTGCTTGAGGAATACTATGCACCTTTGAAATTTACACTTGATTTAATACTTCATTTCTAGAAATTGTTTTGGTCACCTTGACAATTTTATTTGCTTGATATATACAAGAGAATCATGTTATTTTAAGCATTTCATGAGTTTTGGAACCATTCTGGAACATAACTACTGTATAGTCAACAAATCTGAATCATTTTCGCATATTGATTTGAAACTGGAAATTACTGACAATGTAAATTCTCCTTCCTTTTGGCAAGCACTATAAATTGATATTTGGAAACATATATGTGTTTGGCATCACTGATTTTAGTACTTGGGACATATTGCAGTTGTGTGAAATTCATTGTTTACATTTACACATGATTGCAAGATTCGTATGACATACATTTTCTTTGGCTTCTCATGACCTACGAGATTGCAAAATTTTGTTTCTGCAACCATAAAATCTAATTCACAATAGTTTATTTTTACAGGTTGATAAGTGCAGCTGAGCAAAAATTAAACTTACTTCTTCCTCCCTATTGAAAGCAACTGAAGATGCCAAACCTAGAGTACTTGAGTGTCTCTGGTATTACTCACTTGATAGAGGTAAGCATGAGTTAATGTATGATGTATCTTGTTGTATATACCATTGCATAATTGTTTTTTATTTCTTGTACACCAAATAACTGCATGAAAGATAATACATTAATGTGTTTTGAATCCCAATTGTTTTGAATTCTTGATTTGAATTTGTTATATTAGATTTTCTTATTTTGCACATGAACTTGGTTATTGTTCTACTTTACAGTTCATTGTTTTTTTATTAAGATTTTTTTAATGGATTTTGCAGCAGTGAACCTAACCAAGTGGGCCATTAAGTATGAAGAGCTTGTTGCCAAGGATTTTCCATTGAGTATGAAGAGCCTGATGTTGAGGCTTTCAAGCTGCTAAGCATGGGTTAATTGAAGCTTCCGCGAGATCTAAGTATGGCTTAGCAGCTAAGTACAAGTGAGATGGTTTAGCCATTGTAATATTTTGAAAATTCATCAATGTACTAGATGATTTTCATGCTGAGTATTTTCCATTGAGTATGAAGAGCCTGTTGTTGAGGCTTTTAAGCTGCTAAGTATGGGTTAATTGAAGCTTCCGCGGGATCTAAGTATGGCTTAGCAGCCAAGTACAAGTGGGATGGTTTAGCTATTGTAATATTTTGAAAAGCCATCGATGTACTAGATGATTTTCATGTAAATTTATATGGAGATAGTTTTTGAGAAAACTCATATTTATTGTAATACTTGACATTTCATATATATAATATAATTTGTGTGGTTTAAAATGTGTATGGTTGTACATTATATTTTTTATAAGTGTTGCAATTAATTAATTGATGTGACATTGCATAATTCACACATGTATTAGATGATGATAAATAATGTATGATTCTTTTTTTTAATTTAAACATGATAACATATTAAAAATTTATATTGATTAATAGCAGACACCATAAAACTATTAAAATATAGTAACCACATAAAATGGCTTAAAATGACTAAATTAGTGACCAATAAATGAGATTAATGACCAAAATTCGCCTATAAAATGACCAAAAATTGAAAGATACGTGACTAAACAATGAGATATAAATGACAAAAAAATGGACCAAAATTCACATATCAATGACCAAAAAACCATTTTGATGGCTAATTTACGGTCTTTTATTACGCGACCAAATTTGGTCATATTCTAGTTTGTCATGTGGTCATATATTTGGTCATTTATTCAAATATATGACCAAATTAATGACCAACTAACAAGCTATAAATGACCAAAATAAAAATGACCAATTTTGGTTGCGTAATAAAAGACCATAAATTAGCCACCAGTGATCACCAAACCAAAAGTGGTCATTGATATGTAGATTTTGGTCATTTTTTTGGTCACTAATCTCTCATTTTCCACTAGTGACAACTGATTAGAGAACCGCCATATCCTAAAAGGATGACACTACAGAAAGCAGTGGAACAACCTTAGTTTAACCTTTTAGGAGAGTTGAAAAATAGTTATGTAAAAATTACACTATTGCAGGCCCTCTGTGATGTGCCTATTTACGCAAAACAGTCTGAGACCTGTTTGTAAGAAAACCAGGTAGAAAACCCAGGGATCCTCCCACTATCCATGTTATAGGGAAACTATTTGAATTGATAATGGGAAAAAATCTCCTAGCCAAATATGATGACCCTGGGAACCCCACTCTCATAGTGCAGATTGGGAACACAAAGATATCAAATGTGCTAGTAGATCTAGGTGCAGCTATTAATGTTATGGCCATAGAAACCGTATGAAAACTTGGGCTTGTTGATGTAATTGTAACTTCGGAATGTATTCATCTGTATTTCTTATGTATTGTAACCTGATGTTTATTCCGGGATGTATTGTAATGTATTTGAGTCATGTCATACCCCGATGTTTATTCTGGGAAGTTTCTATAATGAGAAAGTCATGTCAAGTCATTGTGGGTAACCCTCCTATTGGTCAAGGGTTAAAGTCCCCATAGTTGTAGGGCCCTTGTATTATTAGACTATCCTAGTGAATTCGACCCTAGGTGAGTCATTGTAAGTCAAGGAAATAGTCCCCACCATTATGTTACCCTCCTATTGGTTGGAGGAGGCAAAGTCCCCACAAGTGGTGGGGCACTAGGGTTATTAGACACTCCTAGAGATGTTGGCTCTAGTAAGTAATTGTTAAGTGAGGCCGACATGTTGGAGTGGGTTCCAAGTGAATGGAAGAATATAAGTAGAGAGTGAGAGCCTCTCTATTTATTATACTCATACACACACTCACTCATTGGGGCACATGAGTGAGAGAGGAGAAGCTCTCTCAGTGTGAGAGAGAGAAATTGCTGCTGTCGGGAGATCATCTTATTGTTTTCCGGTTTTACCTTTGGTGTTGATTCTATCTCTGAGGAAGTTGTGAGGTTTTATTCTTTATGGTTTCCCATAGGAAAATTCTTTGTGTCTCGTGTCTCTTGTGTTGTGCTTATGTTTTATTGATGTGCATGTTATTCTCTTAGTTAAAGATCCTAAGATCATAATGGTAGCTTGAATGATAAAATTCTAACATGGAATTAGAGCTAACCTAAGAAGAAGAAATTATGCAGCTGCAGAAGCTAGGGCTTCTTAATTTTTGGGTCTCTCTCCACAATCCATCAGCAAAATTATGCTAGGCTGACTCTCCAATGAAGGGCGCATCTTTCTGTCGAAGTGCAATTCGATTCCGAGCATTTTCAGTTTTAAATGCAGAAATTAGGGCTTTGTACAGAAGAGGAATTTTTGAGTGATCCTGGCATAGGATTTTTCTCCTCATCAAAATCAAATTTTAGAGACCTGGATCAAGAAATTCGGTTGGGTGAAACTCTAAGAAAGTCAAACCCTAGTTTGACCTCGAGCTAGAAAAAACCCTAAATACTAAAAATGCTAAGTTTTGATACATTCCATATATTATGATATTGGCGATGACTCATGAGCGAAAAATTGCAGGGGAAAAAGAGAAAATACTGATGTACATTGTGTCCCAAAATCAGCCTCTGATTCACTATATTCTAGGATATATGATCTCTCTAAGTTCGGGTTCCAGCCTCTTCCAGAATTCATCCCTAAACAGGACACCTGGGGAGAATTGAAATATATTTGGCTAAAGAGTTCCAAATGGAATTACTGAAGATGTTCCAAAAAGGGCATGGACTATAATTTTTGTGGTTTGAATATTAGACTCAAAATATGAACCAACCACACATGGAATTCCATACAACTTCACTATTCTGAACAGTCCTGTAACAGGTCACCATGGGAAAAGGATCATAAATCCCAAATGGTGAAACCAATTCTGATGAAACCTGTGGTTTTCGATCAAGAACATGTGAATTTACCTAAGTGTGAAATTTTAGACATAGAGGAGCATTAATTTTGGAGATATCACAGAAACAGGGACTGGCATTTCTGTAGAAGAAATTAGAAAACTAGGGCTTCCTGTTCCGGGAACTTCCCTCCTCTGTTTTCAGAAAAGGAGTACATTGGACAGCTATATTTGAAGAGATCTATATGTATATCCAATCAGATCTGAAATATTCCAATTTTTGAAAATTAGGGTTTCTGTGACAAACCCTAGATCATCCAACTCCGGAACCAAGACGGACACCTCAAATGGGTAAGATCTAATCCTTTGCTATTTTCATTTGAGGTTCTCATTTCAAAGTGATCTATCACATCATCTTGATAATAAGCTTAGTGAATTTGAGAACTTCCAAGCATGGAAGTATTTGATCTCTCTAAAGAAAATGAATTGGACACCTACATGAGTAGAGAGGTTCCAGTTCCAGAGGGAGATGAGGATCAAAGCCTTACTCAAGAAGAACTTGGTCAAGACCAAGAAGATCATTGCTGATTCAGTCACGAATCAACTTGTACCACAAGTGTCTCCCCAAAGACACCAGAGATGTTTGACTCCTTGACCAAGCTATTTGAAGGGAAGAACATACATCAGAATATGACCTTAAGAAATTAGTTGAAGAATGTGAAGATCCAGAATGCAGAGACCATGCAGTCATAAGGGTCTCTCAAATCAAAGAACAACTTGAAGCGGTAGTGAAGAATGTAGAAGTGGTGATAGCCACCTTAAATAGACTCCCATGATCATGGGATTCATTTATGCAAGGAATGTGTGCCAGAAGGAAGTGATTACTTTCAGCAGACTTTGGGAAGAAGAAGAAGCTCGACTCATAAGAAGAGAAGAGAAGATGGGAGCAATTGAATATCAAGATCTCAGCATTGAAAGAAGATCCCTCAAGCGATGAGGAATATGAAGATACCAACTCTTGAAGATTATCCATCTTAGCATTTGGATAAGAAATGATGATATTATGAATGAAGAAGATGATGAAGCTGAAAGCTCAAGAAGGAGTCTACCCATGAAACAAATAAAGATAAGTATTCAATTGTCATTTCATGATATTGTTTTTGTTTATATTCAGTTGATGTATTATGCATGATACGATGTTTGCATTAATGACAGTATACTACTAATATGCATGTGATGGGTAAGTAGCTCATGGTGCTATACAACTCTCCATTGCTACTTATCTAGAATGAAACCTCTTTGCTGACATATTGGATTAGTGCACAATCTCAATGTTGTCCTGGTAGAGCTGGAAGGCATATAGAAAGTTTCAGTGAGATATGGATGAATGTTGTATTGGCTAAAGTAGTTGCATGATCATATATTTATGCATATGAACTTTCCAGTATGAATATTCCTTATGAAATGTTTCTAACCATACAAATGCATTTGACTTGTAGGAAAGATCACATACATAATCGTCTACAAGAAAAGAAGAATGAGACTTGTTCTGGAACAAGTGACGACAGTTCAAAGATGAAAAATAATATGACGAATACAGCGACATCATTGGTGCAGAATCTTCCAAGAAGAAAGGGAAGATCAGTTTAAGAAGAATGATGTCTAAGATACAGTATTGAGACCTGAAGAGAATTTCATAGTTCCATCATGCAGTAGATGGAAACATCGTGGGATACAAAGCAAGATTCAAAGCACGAGGCTTCTCATGAAAAGAAGGAGTAGACTATGAAGAGACATTTGCACCCAGTAAGAATTGAAACAAATACATGATGAGATTGATGAAGATCTTAACCTTTTCTACAAGGTTGAATATGAAATTCTATACACTACATGGATACATAGAATACTAGTAGCATAGGAAGCTACTTGTCACTCTGATACAGAATGTTTCAGTACATAGAGTACAAAAGACAGAGGGAGTATGATGCTCCGCTTCAGAGGGAGTGACTGTAGAAGATGTAAAGTTTGACATGGTACAATAGGAAGGATAGATTACTGAAGAATCTAGGCTTTACTAAGAGTAAATCAGATTCCAACCTTTGCTTCAAGGTTGAAGGCAGAAGACCAGTGATGCTCCTGTTATGTGTCGATGCACTATTTTTCTAGGCATGGAGGTGTGGAAGAATGTGGATGGAATATTCCTTGGAAAAAGGAAGTATGCAATAGAGATACTGAAGAGGTTCAGGATAATTGAATGCAAGGCCATGACCACACCTATGGCATCGAACATGAAGCTATTGAGTGATGCTTCATCAAAGATAGTTGATGCTACGATGTATCATCAGATGATTGGGCCCTTGATGTACCTGAGACCAGATATTTGCTTTGTTGTGAACACATTAAGATACCTTCACCTGATGGTGGCAAAGCATGCATGGGTACAATTGATTATGGACTCAAGTATGATGTGAATCATAAGATTAACCTGAAGGTTTATGTTGATTCAAATTGGGCAGGTAGTGCCATCGACAGGAAGAGAACTTCAGGGTGTTGCTTCAGTATGGGATCAGGTGTGATCTCTTGGTTTAGTAGGAAGCAATCCTGTGTGGCACTGAGTACAGCTGAAGCACAGTATGTCGTAGCTTGTTAAGCTAGTTGTGAGGTAGTATGGCTGTAGAAGCTACTATCTAATTTATTTGATCTCTAGATGGATGCTACTTGTATACATTGTGATAACCAGAGTTGCGTGAAGTTGTCAGAGAATCCAATGTTCCATGACAAGTCAAAGTACATTGAGATCAAGTATCACTATATCAGGGATATGGTGTAGAGAGGAGCGGTGAAGCTCCAGTATGTTGCGACGGAGGAATAGATAGATGATGTGTTGACAAAGCCACTGGCCAAAGTGAAGTTTGAGTACTTCAGGGAGAAGCTTGGTGTTCTCCAGATCGAGGTTTCCTCCAAGGGAAAGTGATGAGTCCTAAATCCATTATGATGAGCAGGTCAGATGTAAGGGATAAGCCATTCTATCATGGTGAGAGGATTTGGTTTCTTCCATGTCAGATATGAGTGCTGAGATCCAAAGCCATTCTGACGAGCAGGTCAGATGTAAGGGCTGAGCCATTCTATCATGGTGAGAGGATTTGGCTCCTTCCTTGTCAGATATCAGTGCTGATATCCAAATCCATTCTGATGAGCAAGTCATATGTAAGGGCTGAGCCATTATGTCATGGTGAGAGGATTTGGTTCCTTCCATGTTAGATATGAGTGCTAAGATCCAAGGCCATTCTGATGAGCAGGTCAGATGTAAGGGCTGAGCCATTCTGTGATGGTGAGAGGATTCAGTTCCTTCCATGTCAGATATGAGTGCTGTGATTCATAGCCATTCTGATGAGCAGGTCAGATGTAAGGGCTGAGCCATTCTGTCATGGTGAGAGGATTCAGTTCCTTCCATGTTAGATATGAGTGCTGACCATTCTGTCGAGTAGGACAGATGTAAGGGAAATTTCCACTCTCCAGGAGAGTGGAGGCACCTGGTCCGTTACCAGGTAGCTCAGTTTAGTACTGGGGGCATTTTTGACGAGGGTGGAGGATTTGGTTCGTTCTAGGTCAGATGTGAGTGCAGGCCATTCTGGCGAGGGTGTAGGATTTGGTTCCTACCAAGTCAGATATAAGGGCAACTGCCATTCTCCGGGAGAATGGAGGCACCTGGTCCGTTACTAGGTAGCTTAGTCTGGGACTGGGGGCCTTTCTGGCGAGGGTGGAGGATTTAGTTCCTTCCAGGTCATATGTGAGTGCAAGCATTTCTAGTGAGGGTGGAGGACTTGTTTCCTTCCAGGTCAGATAAAAGTGTTGAAGCCTTTTCACAGATGATAGTGATGTCCTGTCATGCTGGTGAATGTGAGTGCTGGGCCTTTCTGATGTGATTGTAGGTTTCTACATGATCAGATGTGAGTGTTGGGCGTGCCTTTCTGATGAGTAGGTCAGATGTAAGTGCTTGGTGAAGACTTACATGATGGCTAGGCCTACAACCAACATGAAAGAAGGCTAGATTTGTAGAAATTCCTATGAAAAGATAGCACACATGATGATGACCAGATGAGATCCAGATCGAGCTATGATCCAGATCCAGTTATAATGACTCCGAGAGATCCAGATCAAGTGATGATCTAGATCCAGCAGTGATGATCCAGATCGAGTGATGATGATCCAAATCCAGTGATGATGTAGATCTAGCAGTGATGATCTAGATCCAGTGGTGATGATCCAGTGACGATGTTCCAGATCGAGTATGATCCAGTGACGATATTCCAGATCAAGTATGATCTAGTGGCGATGTTCCAGATGGAGTGTGATCTAGTGACGATGATCTAGATCGAGAGATGATCTAGATCCAGATAAAATATGACTTGAATATGAATATGAATTGAAGATGTAGATGACGAGAAGAACCAGAGAAGAAGACCAGTGATGAAAATTGTGTCGATAGAATACCTTCCTAGTTAAGAGGGAGTGTTGATGTAATTGTAACTTCAGAATGTATTCATCCGTATTTCTTATGTATTGTAACCTGATGTTTATTTCAGGATGTATTGTAATGTATTTGAGTCATGTCATACCCCAATGTTTATTCTGAGAAGTTTCTATAATGACAATTTCAGGGTTTTCTCCTTTATGGTTTCCCCGAGGAAAATTCTTTGTGTCTCTTGTCTCTTGTGTTGTGCTTATGTTTTATTGTTGTGCATGTTATTCTGTCAGTTAAAGATCCTAAGATCATAATGGTATCTTGAATGATAAAAATATAACAGAGCTCACCAATCTTTGGCCAACCCTTACCATTTTAGAACTAGCTGACAGGTCCATTATCAAACCCGAGGGAATCTTGGATGACCTCGTTGTCTCAGTTGACTCATGGGAGTACCCTATTGAATTCTTGGTTTTACAACCCAAGTAACAGCTAGGGGGACACCCGCTAATTTTGGGAAGACCCTGTTTAGCCACAATAGATACTTGCATCAGCTGTTGGTCAGGGTATATGACCATCTCAGATGGGACCGAAACAAAAAAACTGACCTTGTATCCTCCAGCTCAAATTATTCTATAAGTTGAAACTCCATTATGGATGGAGCTAGAGGAAGAGGAGGGCATTCATCCACTATTAACAATAGGGAAGGCCTTGACTTTCAAGGATGAAACAGAGGATGATGCAATTAATAGTTTCATCAGTGATCCCACTTCTGTCAACAAACAAATTTATCATATCCTGAACAATACCCTAGGTGAAGAAGAGAAAGAAAATTTCATAGAGGAGACATCAATTAGTGACACCCACATAATTCTAGTGCTAAAAATTTTGAAAAGTATTCTAGTTGAGATAGAGCTGGAAAAAACACTAAACATCAATCCCAATCTCGCTCCTGATGAACAGGAATGCTTGATCACTCTCTTGAAAAACATAAGGGGTGATTTTTCTAGGAGTACAAGGATATGAAGGGTATCCCTTCTAATCTGTGCACCCACCAAATTTATATCAAAAGTGACTCCCGGTATGTGTGCCAGCTAGAACGAAGGATTAAACCCAATCTTAGGGACAGAGTGAAGGAGGAAATTCAAAAACTCTTGGAAACAAGGTTTATATACCCAGTCTTAGACAACGAGTGGGTTTCTCCACTCGTGATAGTACCCAAGAAGAATGGGAAATGGAGAGTATACATAGATTACAGAGAGTTAAACAAGGAAACATAGAAATACCACTTTCTTATGCCTTTCATTGACTAGGTACTTGACACCCTGTCTGGGAAGAAATTATTCTCCTTTATGGATAGATTTAGCAGGTACAATCAAATCCATATTGCTCTTGAGGACAAATACAAGACCACCTTCACCTGTCCCTGGGGTAACTTTGCATACAGGGTAATCCCATACACTTTTTGCAATGCACCAGCCACCTTTTAGAGAGCTGTGATCGACATATTTTTGGAGATGGTTGTAAGCAGGAATATTGCACCTTCTGCGAATAGAAGCTATTCCTTTGGTCTGAATGGTTCACATCCATAACAAATGAGTGAATGACAAAGGATGAATACCTTCCTTGAATGTCGTAGACACCTGGAATACTAATTCAATAGTGAACCTGTGAACCTACA
>LPNX011090091.1:1425-14860 GCA_001517045.1 Pseudotsuga menziesii | reverse complement strand
CACATATCCTGATGTGGACTTTCTATCTGTGCTATCACCTTCCCAATCACTGTCAGTAAATCCAATCAAATCAAGATCAGATTTTTCTTTATAGAAGATCCCATGTGTCCTTATTCCTTGAACAAAGTTAAGGATCCTTTTGGTTGCTTTCCAATGGATCTCATGAGGCTGATCCATGTATCTAGAAGCCACACTTAATGCATANCACATATCCTGATGTGGACTTTCTATCTGTGCTATCACCTTCCCAATCACTGTCAGTAAATCCAATCAAATCAAGATCAGATTTTTCTTTATAGAAGATCAGTAAATGACNGCCTATACAGTGTATTGTTTACCATAGGTGAAGAATCAGCTTCTTCCAGCTTCACTCCTGAAAGGAAAGGAGTTTTTCTTGCTTTGCAATCCTTCATTGAAAATTTGTTCAGCAATTCCAAGGCATATTTGGATTGGTGCACCTTGATTCCATCTTTGGTTTGAGCAATCTCTAGCCCCAAAAATTGACTTAAGAGCCCCAAATCTGTCATGGAGAAGGCTTGGTTCATAGCACCCTTTAAGGAAGCAATCTCATCCTTTGAGATTCCTGTAATGAGGAGGTCATCAACATATAACACAATGATCATTAATGAACAATTAACTAACTTCAAATAGACATTTGGCTCTGATTTTCACTGAACAAAATTCAGTGATAGCAAGAAGCTATCGATCTTGGCATACCAAGCCCTAGGGGCTTGATTTAGCCCATACAATGACTTTCTCAACCTGCACACAAGAGAAGGGTTAGTAGAAAAACCTTGAGGCTGCTGCATATATATATCTTTAGTGAGATCTCCATTCAGGAAGTCACATTTTACATCCATGTGATGTACCTCCCATTGCCTTGAGGCTGCAATGGCTAAGGCTAGCCTGATGGAATCCATCTTTGCCACTGGGGAAAAGGTCTCATTGTAATCTATGCCATGAACCTGTGAGTAGCCCTTGGCTACCAATCTGGCCTTGTACTTCAGTGGTGAACCATCAGCAGCAAATTTGGTCTTATAGACCCACTTACACTGGACTAACTTTCTTCCTGGAGTAAGATCCACTAGCTCCCATGTGTTGCTCTTCTGGAGTGAGCTGAACTCCTCCTTCATGGATTTTTTCCATCTTGGATCTCCTTCTGCTTCTTCCTATGTTTTAGGATCAGAATCCACCATCAAATATCATTTTTCAGCAAACATAGGATCCTTCATGCACAGACCACTCTCAAATTAAGATCTAGTCCTCCTTGGGTCATTGGGATCCCCAGCTAGCTCTCTTGCTGCATGTAGTGTATTGGCTGCCCATTTTGGCCTTGTAGGGATGTTAGGGTCTGCAATAAACTCATATCCATTAGAAAAATCAGAATCAACATGTTCAACAAACTCTTTACTTACTTCTTGAGGTTCAGGTGGAGAAGAGGCTTCTCCAACTTCCACTGCTGCAAGGGGTTCTTCTTGAAACTGATCACACCTTTCGATGAAGGCTTTGTTTGTGCTCAAATTTATCAGTTTGTACCTTTTTGAATCTTCAGAGTATCCAACAAAAAGACACTCTTGGATTTGGGGCTGCAAATCCTTCCTCTTCTCTGTTGGAATTCTAGCCCAAGCCTTTGAGCCAAAAATCCTGAAATGGGTCACATCTAGCTTGTTCCCACTCCATGCTTCGAAGGGAGTCATACCATGAAGTTGTTTGTGAGGCACCCTATTCTAGATATAGGCTGCATAGTTGATAGCTTCAGCCCATTACTTTGGTGGCAAAGTTTTGGCCTCCTTCATGCATGTTTCCATCTCCTTCAGTGATCTGTTCTTCCTCTCAGCAACACCATTTTGCTGTGGTGTGTACGAGATAGAATGCTGCATATGAATACCTGCATCTGCACAATAGTTAATAAACTCAGACTTGACATACTCACCACCATTGTCAGATCTGAGGACCTTGATTTTCCTCCTAGACTGATTTTCAACTAAAGCCTTAAAGACTTTAAAGAGGCCAAAAAATTCAGACTTGTGTTTCAGGAAGTAAACCCAGCAATACCTGGAAAAGTCATCAATAAAAGTCAATGCATATTTATCCTGACTCATGGAAATATGAGGGAATGGGCCAGCAACATCACTGTGGATCAGCTTGAGGGGTGCAGAGGTTCTCTCATGAATAGCTCTCTCAAATTTGTGCTCTGGGTGTTTTCCTAGGATACAGCCTTGGCAGACTCCTTTGGAAAATTTTATCCTGGGCAACACTATTACCATCTCTTTTTCCCTAAGATCAGAAAAATACTTGTAATTTAGGTGGCCAAATATTTCATGCCAAATCTTGCTAGCCTCATTAGCATGAATCAGAAGAGCAGAGGGGTTTGAGTAGGGTAGGAAGTGTGAGAACATGTATACCTTTTGAGCATGATTCGCAACTCCTTTTGCAATGACTCTACCACTTGAGATCTCTGTGATCTCAACTTCATCAAGGGAGAATATGACTTTCTTAGGAGACCCAGTGTGGATCATCTGGTACACTGACAAGAGGTTGGAGGCAAGACCAAGCACATATAAGACATTGCTGAACTGACCATGATCAAGATCAATCCTCCCTTTGCCCAAACTTTCAGTGAGAGAGTCATCTCCCAGTACTATAGGTGGTCCTTTCGACATGTCAAGTGAGGAGAATGCCTCCTTGGTCGAAACCATGTGTCTTGAAGCTCCAGAATCAATGATAAAACTAGGTGAGCTTGATGTGCCAGTGACCAATGCATGAACTCTCTCTCTATCATCTGAACTTGATCCTCCTTCTCTCTTCTTTGAGCTGTCTAGAAGGGAGATGCCATTCTTCTCCAGGAGTTGGGTCAGCATGTCTATTTGCTTCTTCATACAAGAGCTTTTAGTGTGATTGCCCTTATTGTAGTATGCACACTTGCTCATTTCACCTTTGTTTTTCTGCTTCTGGTAGTTCTTCTTGGAACCTTGTGGCTCCTCCGGAGACTGTTTCTTGTCTCTCTTTTGCTTAGGTGGATTTTTAGCTTTCTTTTTGCTTTTTGAATCCATCTTCGAATCTCCAGCAATCAGAGCTTGATATTTGAATGGTTTGATGGTTCCCATCATCACCAGCTTATCCTATTCTTGTATGAGAGATTCCATGAAATATGCAAGGCTAGGCATATTCCAGGTTTGAGCTGTCAGTTTTGTGGCATAGAAGGTCGAAACAAACACTGAATAGTCAGGGCCTAGCTTCGAGAGAATGGCTAGGACGAGCTGATCATCCTTCTTTTCGATCCCACACTGTTTCAGCTGTAAAACAAGTGCTTTGAACTTGGAGAAATATAGATGCAGGGATTCAAAGCTATTTGGACTCGGAGAAATCAGCTCATTTTCTATTTGATGTCCCCTCATCTCATCTGTCTTTCCAAAAATATCAGAAAGCTTCTCCCATACTTCATTTGGTGATGTCAATCCATTAATATGGAAAAGGAGGTCTCTGGAAATACTCAGACACAGGAGACCATAGGCCTCATCCCTCTTGTTGTGCCATTTTATCTTCTCTGCAGCTGCAGTCAGTAGAAGGCTCCCAGTCACTGATGTCAAAACTGCAAAAAAAATTTGAAGGAGATAAATCGATCTACAATGGCTCTGATACCATGTGGAAATTGAACCCAGTGATAGATTAATTTTACTCACAACAATTAACAATTGATCATGCAAAATCATTCACAAAAGAGACTGAAATTGGAGCTGAACACTAAATTGTATTAAATTAGTGTACAATAGCCAACCCTATAACATAATAGGTTTCTAAATAAATAAAATAAATCAGGGATTCGAATGCATGAGGAGCAATTCGAATCTAGCATAAAGCAGGCTTACTAAAATTAAGCAAATTCCCCATAGGTGTAAAAAGTTGATCCCAAATCTGTCATGGAGCTCACGAATTAGCAAAATGGCTTAGGAAAGCTAAAGAGTGATGGAATGACAACTCATACATGCTTTTCCAAGGAGAAAAGAGAGGAGGATGTGTAGGACAAAAAACTAGTCAACCTCACCTAGTCAACCTTTTCCTTTTGCCTTAAAACACTGAAAAAGCAGGCAATAAAGAAGAAAAAGCAGAAGGGCACTTAGGAGGCCAGGAATAAAGTAGATATGATTCCTTAAGGTTTCCCAAGTGCTACATGGGTAAAATAAGGAAAGTTTGACCACTATGGATACGTAAATGACAACTTGCACAAGGTGGGACACATGAACCAGGAAAATAAGACAAAAATAATTAAATTAATGTCTAAGGTAGTAAACTATGGGTTGATTATTCTAAAACTGATGTCGAACACCTAGTCGATTCTATCAACAAAAGGTTAATGATGTGAACCTATGTCGAGAGCGAGAGAATCTGTCATTAAGGCATACAGATCTCAAGGTACTAAGTTTTGTTTCTAAGACTATTTCTCAAATGATGAGCTGATGTCAATGGGAATAGTCTCGTCGAAGGAGGGCCATGAAGAGTCCCACATCGACGACATGAAAATTGGAACATAGTTCTGGAATGATGTGAATGTAGTAACCACAAGATTGACTCAAAAGTACTGACATAGAGACTGTTTTGACTACAGAGGTAAACTTATTCAACTTCCCTTTAAACATCGAGTGACATGACAAAAGACTTGGCAGCATGAATAAACCAGAGAAACACACAGTGCGACGGTGGACAATGCATTCTTTTGATAGACTCAAAGGATTGGCATGACTCATGAAAGTGGATTGTCATGGAGATCAGCTGAATACCCAATTGACTGAAATGATATGTAGATAAGTGCCATGCTCAAAGGTAACGACAAAATACTGCCATTTATTTGCAAAATGATCCCCTTCCCATTTCCCCCATCATGATTGATGAGTGGCTCTTTTCTTGTTTTATGAGTTCAAAGACGGTAACAAACACTCGGTATAGCTCGTCTGAAGACAAGTCCAAACTCATGTGTTTTACGAACTTGAGAGAGGAGGGGTTCGTTCCCCAAAAAAGGGTCTCTCAATGTTTAATTTAATGAGTCCAATGAAAGAAAACTTGGTATCGTTCATGTTTAGAGAGTCTGGACGACCACAGAAGAAGACTCCAAAGGGTCCTTTTTTCGTATTATTTATTCCCTAAGGCCCGAAAAAGTATAAAATAATACCTTAGGGAACTCTTCCAGTCATGATTGGATGGAGTGTTCCTTTTTCGTAAATAGTCTATCCGAACCGAAAAAGAGATAACCTACCGTCGGAGAGATGACTCTTCAAATGCTTTAACGAGCGTGAAGAAGACAAGATCACTCGACGATATTTTCTTATTTAAGGATCCCGAAAAGAGTTTAAAGAAGACTCCATTAGGTCTCTTTTCACAATGATAGATTTTACGAGTCTGAAAAGAATCAGAAACGGACTCAGACCTTTGATACTAAGTTTCGAGAGTGTGACCAAAGTGTTGCAACAAATGCTCAATGACTTTTTCTATTTTATGGTAGTACGAAAAAGTCAAAAACAAACTCCCAAAACATTACTGCTACTGTTTTTCTATCCTGCAACGACTCAAAAACAAGTGTTAAATGTGCCAATAACTGACATTAAAGGGTTACGACTGATAGATTTTGAGTAATAAACGATTTTAAAACAAAACTATAACATGTCAAACCCAAAATGTGTATAAAAGTCATGTAAATAGTGAAAAAACAAAACATTTTACTATTTACCTATAGTGGAGAACATTTGGAGCATTTTCTTGGCTAGATTTTCAGCTGCTGATATCAAGAGCTTTCACCATCAATTCCAAGTAATAGCCTAGACCTTACTCTTTCATCTTATGTCTTTAATTTTTATTTTTAGTGGTGTTTTGGGCTTGCATGGAGAGCCCTAAAATCATGGGAGCAGGCACCGCTCTTATCCCTTGCGGGATAAGTGGTACCTCGCTATGCTCTCCAATGACTTGGGCTAAGTGGTCAATCCAACAACATAACAATACCTCTATAGTTCCCCGCCTCAACTATGGTCATGAGCTTGTATTTATAAGGCTCAATGGATAAGGATATTTGAGAGAATTATGGGTGAGGTGGCTCCAAGATCCTACCATGGGGGATCTCAAGCTCAAACTAACCCATGATGATAGGGATAAGGGAGGACACGAGGATCATGATCTAGAAGCCTCAAAAAACTTCTCTTTTTCTCATTTTACCCAGGGTACCACTTTTATTCCATTATGACAGAATGGTTTAGATGAGAAATGATTATGGGCCAAAGACCATAGGCGATGGAACCGCTTCTTGAAAATAGGATACAAGCGGTACTGAGAAAGGTACTGCTCATGGGCCACAAGGAAAGCGCGGTGCTGGGTTTTTCCAAGTAAAACTGTCAAACAAAGTAAATTTCCACTCTAAGTGCTGGGATTAAGGTAAAACATGGAAGTTAAGGGTCTTATCACATGGTGGTGACATGATTTGGGTATAATAGAATGCCCCCCAAAGCATGAGACTTAGAGGGATATGTTAAGCAAGAGATTTCAGAGAACAAGTTGTCACTTAGAGGTGAAAATGTCAGCTCGGTCGGAGAATGTCATCTAGTAGGCATCTATAGTACATCAATATATTTGACTCATAGACATATGTAACCAAATCATGGCTATAGACCAATACAAGGTAGATCCATGAGAGGAATAAACAAGCATGGTTACTGGAATATAGCATAGATCCATGTGATAGAGGACTCAAACTTGGACATATCTATTGGACATACAATGTAGATCTATGTCATACAGATGCAAATTTAAGCACAGCCACGACCATACAAATGTGGATCCATGCTAGATATACAAAACTCCATCGCAACCTGGGTGAAGCAATGTGTGCTAAAAAAATACCCAGGGTCTTCGTCTCATCTTCCACAAAGTACGATTCTATCCAAGTTATTACAATGATCTGAAGTCGAACATGGTAGAGACCACTTGATTACCAGCCAATGATGTGAACCGTTAACAAGTGCGAGGGAGATCCCCATTGATTTCAATGATTCCCAAGGTACACTAGTACAATATACTGATCGTGAATAGATGTCCTGATTGTGGTAATTGAACCCAGTGATAGATTAATTTTACTCACAACAATTAACAATTGATCATGAAAAATCACTCACAAAAGAGACTAAAATTGGAGCTGAACACTAAACTGTATTAAATCAGTGTACAATAGCCAACCCTGTAACATAATAGGTTGCTGAATAAATAAAATACATCAGGGATTTGAATGCATGAGGAGCAATTCGAATCTAGCATAAAGCAGGCTTACTTAAATTAAGCAAATCCCCCATAGGTGTAAAAAGATGATCCCAAATCTGTTATGGAGCTCACGGATTAGAAAAATGGCTTAGGAAAGCTAAATAGTGATGGAATGAAAACTCATACATGCTTTTCCAAGGAGAAAAGAGAGGAGGATTTGTAGGACAAAAAACTATTCAACCTCACCTAGTCAAGATTTTCCTTTTGCCTTAAAACACTGAAAAAGAAGGCAATAAAGCAGAAAAAGCATAAGGGCGCTTAGGAGGCCAGGAATAAAGCAGATTTGATTCCTTGAGGTTTCCCAAGTGATACATGGGTCAAATAAGGAAATTTTGACCACTATGGATAGGTAAATGACAACTTGCACAAGTTGGGACACATGAACTAGGAAAATAAGAAATAATTGAATTAATGTCTAAGGTAGTAAACTATGGGTTGATTATTCTAACACCCCCCCTTAAGACTGACTTATGAGTAATATATCAAAAAATTATAGGGCCTAGCAACAAGGCTTAGTCACCCTTTACATACTGCATGTCCATTTAAACAGGGAAAGAGGCAAAACCAACTTGGGAAAATCCTCCCTTAAACATGGACTGTAAAACAAACTTTGGAAATCTTGTCTTCACTCATGCTTCATAGCATGATCAGCAATCCCCAGCAGTGATTTGAGATTGCTGAAGGTCTTCTCAAAAAATGCTTTGGTGAATATATCAGCTACTTGTTCTGAAGATGAATAGAAGAGTAGGTGAATGGTACCATCATGCACAAGCTCTTTGATGTAGTGCATATGGATCTCAATGTGTTTGGTTCTCTGCTTCTAAACTGGATCTTTGTAGATTCGAATGGTACTCTGGTTATCATAGTAGATGGTAGTTGAGTACTCTGATTCAAAACCACACTCTCCAAGTAAACCCTGCAACCATAAACATTGAGTTGCTGCATTAACAACTCCTTTGTACTCTGCTTCTGTAGATGAGAGTGCAATGGCGCTCTATTTATTGCTTGACCAGCTGATTGGACCTTCTGCAAGCATGAACACATATCTTGATGTGGACTTTATATCTATGCTATCACCTTCCCAATCACTGTCAGTAAATCCAATCAAATCAAGATCAGATTTTTCTTTATAGAAGATCCCATGTGTCCTTATTCCCTGAACAAAGTTAAGGATCCTTTTGGTTGCTTTCCAATGGATCTCATGAGGCTGATCCATGTATCTAGAAACCACACTTACTGCATAAGAAACATCAGGTCTAGTATGTTTCAGATACAACAAACATCCAATCAGTTGCCTATACAGTGTATTGTTTACCATAGGTGAAGAATCAGCTTCTTCCAGCTTCACTCCTGAAAGGAAAGGAGTTTTTCTTGCTTTGCAATCCTTCATTGTAAATTTGTTCAGCAAGTCCAAGGAATATTTGGATTGGTGCACCTTGATTCCATCTTTGTTTTGAGCAATCTCAAGCCCCAAAAATTGACTTAAGAGCCCCAAATCTGTCATGGAGAAGGCTTGGTTCATAGCACCCTTTAAGGAAGCAATCTCATCCTTTGAGATTCCTGTAATGAGGAGGTCATCAACATATAACACAATGATCATTAATGAACCATTAACTAACTTCAAATAGACATTTGGATCTGATTTGTACCGAAAAAAATTCAGTGATAGCAAGAAGCTATCGATCTTGGCATACCAAGCCCTAGGGGCTTGATTTAGCGCATACAATTACTTTCTCAACCTGCACACAAGAGAAGGGTTAGTAGAAAAACCTTGAGGATTCTGCATATATATATCTTTAGTGAGATCTCCATTCAGGAAGGCACATTTTACATCCATGTGATGTACCTCCCATTGCCTTGAGGCTGCAATGGCTAAGGCTAGCCTGATGGAATCCATCTTTGCCACTGGGGAAAAGGTCTCATTGTAATATATGCCATGAACCTGTGAGTAGCCCTTGGCTACCAATATGGCCTTGTACTTCAGTGGTGAACCATCAGCAGAAAATTTGGTCTTATAGACCCACTTACACTGGACTAACTTTCTTCCTAGAGGAAGATCCACTAGCTCCCATGTGTTGCTCTTCTGGAGTGAGCTGAACTCCTCCTTCAAGGCTGTTTTCCATATTGGATCTCCTACTGCTTCTTCATATGTTTGAGGATCAGACTCCACCATCAAATATCATTTTTCAGCAAACATAGGATCCTTCATGCACAGACCACTCTCAAATTAATATATGGCCTTGTACTTCAGTGGTGAACCATCAGCAGAAAATTTGGTCTTATAGACCCACTTACACTGGACTAACTTTCTTCCTGGAGGAAGATCCACTAGCTCCCATGTGTTGCTCTTCTGGAGTGAGCTGAACTCCTCCTTCAAGGCTGTTTTCCATATTGGATCTCCTACTGCTTCTTCATATGTTTGAGGATCAGACTCCACCATCAAATATCATTTTTCAGCAAACATAGGATCCTTCATGCACAGACCACTCTCAAATTAATATATGGCCTTGTACTTCAGTGGTGAACCATCAGCAGAAAATTTGGTCTTATAGACCCACTTACACTGGACTAACTTTCTTCCTGGAGGAAGATCCACTAGCTCCCATGTGTTGCTCTTCTGGAGTGAGCTGAACTCCTCCTTCAAGGCTGTTTTCCATATTGGATCTCCTACTGCTTCTTCATATGTTTGAGGATCAGACTCCACCATCAAATATCATTTTTCAGCAAACATAGGATCCTTCATGCACAGACCACTCTCAAATTAATATATGGCCTTGTACTTCAGTGGTGAACCATCAGCAGAAAATTTGGTCTTATAGACCCACTTACACTGGACTAACTTTCTTCCTGGAGGAAGATCCACTAGCTCCCATGTGTTGCTCTTCTGGAGTGAGCTGAACTCCTCCTTCAAGGCTGTTTTCCATATTGGATCTCCTACTGCTTCTTCATATGTTTGAGGATCAGAATCCACCATCAAATATCATTTTTCAGCAAACATAGGATCCTTCATGCACAGACCACTCTCAAATTAATATCTAGTCCTCCTTGGGTCATTGGGATCCCCAGCTAGCTCTCCTGCTGCATGTAGTGTCTTGGCTGCCCATTTTGGCCTTGTAGGGCTATTAGGGTCTACAATAAACTCATCTCCATTAGACAAATCAGAATCAACATGTTCAACAAACTCTTTACTTACTTCTTGAGGTTCAGTTGGAGAAGAGGCTTCTCCAACTTCCACTGCTGCAAGGGGTTCCTTTTTCAAACTGAACACACCTTTCGATGAAGGCTTTGTTTGTGCTCGAATTTATCAGTTTGTACCCTTTTTAATCTTCAGAGTATCCAACAAAAATACACTCTTGGCTTTGGGGCTGCAAATCCTTCCTCTTCTCTGTTGGAATTCTAGCCCAAGCCTTTGAGCCAAATATCCTGAAATGGGTCACATCTGGCTTGTTCCCACTCCATGCTTCGAAGGGAGTCATACCATCAAGTTGTTTGTGAGGCACCCTATTCTAGATATAGGCTGCACAGTTGATAGCTTCAGCCTAGTACTTTGGTGGCAAAGTTTTGGCCTCCTTCATGCATGTTTCCATCTCCTTCAGTGATCTGTTCTTCCTCTCAGCAACACCATTTTGCTGTGGTGTGTACGGGATAGAATGCTGCATCTGAATACCTACATCTGCACAATAGTTAATAAACTCAGACTTGACATACTCACCACCATTGTCAGATCTGAGGACCTTGATTTTCCTCCTAGACTGGTTTTCAACTAAAGCCTTAAAGACTTTGAAGAGGCCAAAAACTTCAGACTTGTGTTTCAGGAAGTAAACCCAGCAATACTTGGAAAAGTCATCAATAAAAGTCAATGCATATTTATCCTGACTCATGGACATATGAGGGAATGGGCCAGCAACATCACTGTGGATCAGCTTGAGGGGTGCAGAGGTTCTCTCATGACTAGCTCTCTCAAATTTGTGCTCTGGGTGTTTTCCTAGGATACAGCCTTGGCAGACTCCTTTGGAAAATTTTATCTTGGGCAACCCTATGACCATCTCTTTTTCACTAAGATCAGAAAAATACTTGTAATTTAGGTGGCCAAATCTTTCATGCAAAATCTTGCTAGCCTCATTAGCATGAATCAGAAGAGCAGAGGGGTTTGAGTAGGGTAGGAAGTGTGAGAACATGTATACCTTTTGAGCATGATTCGCAACTCCTTTTGCAATGACTCTACCACTTGAGATCTTTGTGATCTCAACTTCATCAAGGGAGAATATGACTTTCTTAGGAGACCCAGTGTGGGTCATCTGGTACATTGACAATAGGTTGGAGGCAAGACCAGGCACATATAAGACATTGCTGAACTGACCATGATCAAGATCAATCCTCCCTTTGCCCAAACTTTCAGTGAGAGAGTCATCTCCCAGTACTATAGGTGGTCCTTTCGACATGTCAAGTGAGGAGAATGCCTCCTTGGTCAAAACCATGTGTCTTGAAGCTCCAGAATCGATGATAAAACTGGGGGAGCTTGATGTGCCAGCAACCAATGCATGAACTCTCTCTCTGTCATCTGAACTTGATCCTCCTTCTCTCTTCTTTGAGCTGTCTGGAAGGGAGATGCCATTCTTCTCCAGGAGTTGGGTCAGCATGTCTATTTGCTTCTTCATACAAGATATTTTAGTGTGATTGCCCTTATTGTAGTATGCACACTTGTTCATTTCACCTTTTTTTTTCTTCTTCTGGTAGTTCTTCTTGGAACCTTATGGCTCCTCCGGAGACTGTTTCTTGTCTCTCTTTTGCTCAGGTGGATTTTTAGCTTTGTTTTTTCTTTTTGAATCCATCTTCGAATCTCCAGCAATCAGATCTTGATCTTTGGATGGTTTGATGGTGCCCATCATCACCAGCTTATCCTATTCTTGTGTGAGAGATTCCATGAAATCTGCAAGGCTAGGCATCTTCCAGGTTCGAGCTGTCAGTTTTGTGGCATAGAAGGTCGAAACAAACACTGAATAGTCAGGGCCTAGCTTTGAGATAATGGCCAGGATGAGCTGATCATCCTTCTTTTCGATCCCACACTGTTTCAGCTGTAAAATAAGTGCTTTGAACTTGGAGAAATATAGCTGCAGGGATTCAAAGCTATTTGGACTCAGAGAAATCAGCTCATTTTCGATTTGATGTCCCCTCATCTCATCTGTCTTTCCAAAAATATCAGAAAGCTTCTCCCATACTTCATTCGGTGATGTCGATCCATTAAGATGGAAAAGGAGTTCTCTGGAAATACTCAGACACAGGAGACCATAGGCCTCATCCCTCCTGTTGTGCCATTTTATCTTCTTTGCAGCTGCATTGGGCTCTGCTTTTGTTGCCATAGCCACCCTGTAGAGGCCTTTCGCTCTCAACAGTATCTCCATATCTTCTTTCCATTCAAATAAATTGAAGGGAGTCAAGATAGTTTTCTGTGATTGATCCATAGCTTAAAAAATCTGTCCCAGCAGTCAGTAGAAGGCTCCCAGTCATTGATGTCAAACCTGCAAAACAATTTTGAAGGAGAGAAATCGATCTACAATGGCTATAATACCATGTGGAAATTGAACCCAGTGATAGATTAATTTTACTCACAACAATTAACAATTGATCATGCAAAATCACTCACAAAAGAGACTGAAATTGGAGTTGAACACTAAATTGTATTAAATCAGTGTACAATAGCCAACCCTATAACATAATAGGTTTCTAAATAAATAAAGTAAATCAGGGATTCGAATGCATGAGGAGCAATTCGAATCTAGCATAAAGCAGGCTTACTAAAATTAAGCAAATCCCCCATAGGTCTAAAAAGTTGATCCCAAATCTGTCATGGAGCTCACGAATTAGAAAAATGGCTTAGGAAAGCTAAATAGTGATGGAATGACAACTCATACATGCTTTTCCAAGGAGAAAAGAGAGGAGGATGTGTAGGACAAAAAACTAGTCAACCTCACCTAGTCAACCTTTTCCTTTTGCCTTAAAACACTGAAAAAGCAGGCAATAAAGAAGAAAAAGCAGAAGGGCACTTAGGAGGCCAGGAATAAAGTAGATTTGATTCCTTAAGGTTTCCCAAGTGCTACATGGGTCAAATAAGTCAAGTTTGACCACTATGGATAGGTAA
>LPNX011090070.1:22401-51117 GCA_001517045.1 Pseudotsuga menziesii | reverse complement strand
GATCAGGCAGTTTATGTGATACCTCGACTCAGGCTAGTCGATTTCTATTTCTAGTAATAGGTGTAAATAGATGCCTTTTTGGGATAGTTGTTCCTATAATGCGGCAAACAGTTTTTATTGCAAAACCAACTTTTAGTAGTATTTAAGTGATGAGTTTCGAAGAACTCAGAAGGATGGAGTGTGAAAGAAACTTATTTGAAATATATGTTATTACTAGTCTTTCATCATATTTGAAGCTGAAGCTATTATATGAGTAATACTGGACATCTGCAAATGATACTGTGACTGGTATTTCATTTTTGGATTTTATATACTTATATTTCAGTCTGTTCTCTTTTTGTTTATATATAAACTCTGTGTGCTGTGACACATTGATGTTTCAAAATTTGTTACACTTTGTCATCTCAAGTTAGTTTCTTTTGGATAAATGTTTCATTATGATTAAGTTTATTAGTGTGTTCACTATAAACATTAGTGGTAATGAGATGCTTTTCTGTTTATTTAAATTTTCATTTGTATGTTAACAGTGAATTTTAAATAAACATTATTCCTAATTCAAATGACTGTCTTGATAATTAATTATTGATCAGTCTTTAGAAATTGAAAGTTGATTGTGTGTTTATTAGTTAAGTTTCATTTCTACTTAACAGAGTAACTTTTGTTATGATTTAAATATGTCTGTTTAGATCACACTTTAGTGTTCTGTTATTGATTAATAATTAATATAGTTTCAAACTTGCTCTCAGCTGAGATAGGATTAATTAGGATAGATAGATTAGTTAGTTTTAAATTTATTTTATTATTTTATAAATTAGCACTGTTAAATCATTCTATATACTTTAAGTAAGTTTTCATATTTAGAAAACTTCCCAAAAAATCAGAGTCTTTCCTTAAGAAAGCAAACTTAGGACATTTTTAGGTATTTAGGTAGAATAGGATTAGATTAGGTTAGATTTTGCTGGTTTTAAGTTCTCCTTAAGAGACAAACTAGCTGGTAGCAGGACCACAACCTGTGAGGTTTTGTTAAACCAAACACACCGGACGCTGCTCTAAGATGATTGTGTGGACAAAATCTCCTTATTGACTCTGATTCATAAAATCAGGCCAACAAGACTCTAGGGTCTCAAGAAGGATTCTTCCAACATTAAATGCTACATTTCTTACTCTCATTCCAAAATGTGAAGGGAATGATTCGCCAGACAAATTCAAGCCCATAAGCCTATGCAATGTCATCTACAAAATCATAACTAAGGTAATTGTGAATAGTCTCAAACTCCTCCTACTAGGACTAATATCCCTTAAACAGTTAGGGTTTGTGGAAGGTCGACACATAAAAGATGACATTATTTTGGTCCATGAGATGATTCATTCTATAAAATCAAAGAAAATCCAAGGAATGATGGTGAAACTGGACATAGCCAAAGCCTATGAAAAAATCAATTGGAAATTTATTCAAGGTATGTTAGCTTCTTTTGGGTTTAGTGCCGAGTGGATTGAATGTGTAATGAGCTTAGTTTCCTCAAAATTCTTCTCAATTCTTGTGAATGGGGTTCCATTTGGTCTCATTAAGTCTTCAAGGGGGATAAGGTGGGGAGATACCTTATCCCCCTTTATCTTCATCCAAATGGTGAAATGCTTGGGCAGTTCAATTGCGGCTTTGAGGGACAACAACGATATCAGAGGGCTAAGAGTTAATCCGACGTCGAAAAAAAAACTCACCAACAATTTGTGGATGGTACAATGTTGATTGGTTCCCCATCGATGCAAGAATCCCAAAATCTCAAAAACTGTCTTTCCAACTTTGGCAAAGCCTTTGGGTTGAAAATCAATGACCCAAAATCCCAAGTTTTCTTCTTTAACATCCCCCAGATATCAAGAAAGAATATATGTCAGATCTTGGGCTTCGAGGAGAGATCTCTTCCATCGAAATACCTAGCAACCCCTTTAGTGAATTTAATTGGAAAAAAAGGATCATGGACATAATTATTGGATAGTTTGGAAAATAGGTTGACAAACTAGATTCTAGGACTCCTTAATTTGGCTAGTAGACTGGTTTTGGTGAAATCAGTCCTGCAGGAAGTTCCAACTTATCTCTTTTCCACCTTGGCGTCTCAAAAAGCCATCTTGAAAGAGATAAGGAACTTGCAATGGGAATTACTGTGGAATGGAACCAATGAAAGGCGGAACTGGGCTATGGTGAAATAGGAAACGGTTCGCACCCCTAAATACCAGGGGGGTTTAGGTCTCAAGGATCCATAACATGCAAATGTGGTAAGTGGAGCCAAGATATGGTGGAGATGGGTCACCCATGATCAGGAATCTCAGGTGAAGATGGGGCATATTAATTATGCTGAGGGATTGGATAGAAGAGATCTTATACGACTCTCAGAAGATACCCCTGGATCCCACATATCGAGAACACCATGGCATGGGAGGAGGTTGGTCCAAGAACACAACTTCTGGGAAGTAAGGAATGGCCAAACAACCTGGGTATGGGAGGACTCATGGAAAAAATTACCCCCACTGAAGGAAGCTTATGACATTCTTTCACAATGAAGGAGGCTTATGACATTCTGACAAAGGCCGACATCTAACCAACAAATAAAAAGTGGGTAAGTTTATGGAAGAAGAAACTGTGGCCCAAAATTACTGTATTAATCTAGATTGTGATAAGAAGCTGAATTTTAACCAGAGAAAAACTCAAAAGAAGAGGGATGGTAGGACCTTACCGGTGTTGCATGTGCAAGCATGAAGAAGAAAGAATGAGCGACCTGTTGTATTCTTGCATGTTTGCATCCACTATTTGGGATCAAGGGGACTCGATATTCAAGAATATCTAACCAGGTTAGGAAAAACCCGAGACAGGAATCTAAAAGAATGAACCAAAAACCCTTTTCAGAAACCCATGTTGAACCAATTATGGGAGACCTTCCCTCATTTCATGCTATAGGAAATACAGGGAGAGTGAAATTCTAGGACCTTCCAAGTAAAAGTCATGTCAACGAGAAGAATATGGGACATTGTCACAAACAAAATGCAAGAAACAATAAGATCAGAATCATGGGAGAGCTTGGACTGGGAGGCCACGTAGGTGAAAGCAACCATTTTTAGGGCTTGGGGACTATTAGGACCCTCATAGTTGAATATTACTAGGAAAACCTAAGCCCAAGTAATGACAAGTGGAGAGAACTGGAATCATCCTCACTACATTTTTTTAAATCTCAACTTAGATGACGTGTCGAAGGGAAATTCAGTACCAAAAGGTTAGGGGTGCATCATCCGGGATATCAGAGGAATCATGCTGGGTTTTAGGTATGGGTTCATTGGCTTGGAAACTAACAATGCGACATAGATAGAAGGTGTTTTACAGGTAATGGAAAGGGTTTAATGAAAATTATTGGACTCCCATAATTATCGAAGGAGACTCCCTAGTGGTGATCCAAATGGCCACAAAAATCCGGAATGGAACCCAAAGTGCGTAGGTGGCGTAGTCGTGGAGGTTAGGAGGCCAACCGAAGAAGCTTAAAGAGGTCTAACTATGGGGTTGTCATCCCTCTTTAACCAGATTAGAAGACAAAGGAATAAGGTGGGAGACAGGTTGGTGAACCTCGAGACAAAAACCCATAGAACTGTCAAAGCGAATGATTGGGGCGAGATGATGGATGAGATGGCTCGGGATAGCTGTGTAAATCTCACACTCCAAGAAATGTGTAGTAGTAATGATATAGGTAGGGAAGGACACTAGGGGAGCTCAGATCAATAACTGGGAATGTGACTAGTCAAGTGGTCGGGAGGTAAGTTCAGGTGACTGGGATGCAGGATTTAACTCCACTTTGATTCATTACCAGGAATCCATCTTTTCGAAGGATCACCATACGTGTAGAAATGAATGGAAAAAATGGAAAATATGGGTGTCAGTGTGGGATTTATTTGCTCTAGACCACAGACTGAACAAAGAGAATCATGGTATGTACTGTTCTTATCATGCTCCTAATAAGGAAAATTCTATTTAGGGAGATGATGGGTAACGAGGAAAATCACATAAGTCGTTTGTGCACTATTTTGTATGTAACGAGAGAGAGCGAGACGTGGGTGTTGTGATATCTGGTAAAGTATTAGTGAAGGTGTGCAGGAAACTAAATGGAAGGCCCAAAAGGGAAAGGAAATTGGATTTCAAGCCAAGAGGATGAGTCTAGGAGGGATTAAATGGCCTAGAAGAAGGCCATGTGGGAATCTAGAATGGTTGAGCTCGTGTTTCCCAAAGAGATTCAATAGATGATATAGAGAAATAACTGTGGGATGTGCTATATAGAGATATTCTCCATGAGGAGTGTCGAAAGGTAGGGGGATGGATCCTTGATCCTAGCCACAACAAAGGAAGAATAAGTCAGTATGAGAGGAGCGTGGCTCAATTTTGGGTTACGAAAAATCTCATCGGGCGGTTGGCTTGGGACATGATGGGAGTTTGGTAGGCATGGGAGGTCATAATGGGTTATGATGGATGGGGTTGTTTTTCAACCGTGCTAAATTAGTCAGGTTCAGACTAGCGTGAAATGGAAGAGTAGGACCTAGTTTGGATCAGGAAGGGTCAGCAATGGTGCGAAAACGAGTGAGAATGTAGTTCCCATGGGTAAATGGGGTTGGGTAAGGCTGATTTCTGACAATAGGAGTAGTCACTGGAATGGTAGGAATAGGAAGAAGGGATGTAGAAGGGCCAAATACCCCATGCATGAATGGAAGTATGGTATGAGACATGGTGGTTGGAGTGGGGCCACCACTAGTGGGTAGCGGACCAAGAATAGTGTGGGAGGTGGCAAGGGTACCACTAGGACGAGGACCTGTAGGTACGACATAAGGGATACCTGGCATGACGGGTGGAACTAACATAATTCTACTATCAAATATCCCCCCTTATAAGGGGTTGGGAGGTACACCATCCACAGGGATAGATGGAGCAGTGAACAAGATAGGTTCATATTGGTAGGAATATGAATCGGACTTAGATGGAGTGTATGTCTCTAAAGGTGGTGAATGGCATCGAATATGGATCCGACGATGATGGTTCTAGGAACCAAACCGAGGGGTATTCCCCCTAAGTCTATGTGAGTAGCATGGTGGAGCAATGCTGACATGATGGTGTGCTGTGTAATGAATGGAGGATCAAGAGTGTAAAACACAGGCTCAAAAATACAACCACAACTAAGTGTGCATAAAGAGAGCAGAAAAATGGTGGCTCATAGGCCAAAAAGAAAGCTCTAAAACTAAGCCGCAACAGTGTGTTATAGTAGGATATTCTACAGAAAAGTGGCTAGAGAGCCAACAAGAAGCACTACATAGAAAGAAAATGATGCACTAACCTATGGGTTATAAGTCAAAGCAAACTCCTAGCTACAAGATGGAATCCCCTCACAAATTGTATCCTATGTTAGGTGATGAAATCCCAGTCAAAAAATACAAAATAGAAGAACAATAGGATAAGAGAATCCCACTACTGAGAGGGAACTTGGGTACAAGAGCCCTAAATAGACTGGAAACTAGGCTACCTTGTTCATGACACCTCCATAGTTGTTTCCTGGCACTTCATCCCTTTGGTATTTGACACCCAGTATGGCCCCGACATGTATGAGGAGGAATATGAAAGGTCATCCTTTGGTGTAGAATGGAGTGTGGTATTCCACCTCGACTTCTAGAACCCCTTCATTGTGACATACTCCCGTAGAGTGGGGGGCCCTCCGACAGACTGGTTGTGGAAGTGTCAACAAGTATTAGAGAATTTTGGTACCCTAATGGACAAAAACTATGTCTCGGATGTAAGTGAAAAATGGGTGTTATTTGGATGCCTATCCCCAGTGTCCTAACTTAATTGAAATATTTTTTTGGTCCTCAAATGAGGTTACAATGTTGGTTGAGTTAAATTAAATTTTAGGCTAGATTGGGGTCAAGAACCAAGCGTTTTACTTTAGGGTGTGAGATGTGTGCACAAGTGGTGTGTAATGTCTAAACCTCAATGATCTCATTACCAAGATGTAAATGTAGATAAATAACAATTAATGACAGTAAATAAAATGTACACAAGTAAATGAGCGCATACGAAACTTAACAGGTTGTAGGAAACACAGAGGGGGTCTCAACGACCAAGCTCGACTAAGCGAGCTCACATACAAGGTGGATAGGACCACAAAAAAAACCAGGGGGATATAAGTAATCAGACTGGGAAGAAAAAAATCGGGGAAGGGGTAGAACATAGATAGGGGGTCTAGAAAAGGGCCTTAAACACAAAAAGGGATTGAAAAAGCTGTAGGTTGCACCTATCGATGGAAAAAGTGTGATCAAGGTCTCACATAACTATCAAATAGTCATGATTAGGGAATAAAATCAACAGACAGACTCATGTCACACAAAACAGGGGGTTATGTGTGACAAGTCGCACAAAACTGGGTCACAGTAGCGACTAGGATCGCTCCGGAATCCTGGACAAGTGTGATCTAGTGTTTTGGTATACTTTGCACTTATCAAAGCATAAAGCATGACCTAGGTCACACTTATCAAGAAAAAAAGTGCAACACGGGTCGCATATTTCTGCCAAATAGATATGATCCGACAAAAAATGAGGGTTTTTTGAGAAAACATTGCTGGCTTGGGTCGGGGGGCCAGGCACTATGACAGGACTGGTTCAGATCTACCCTAGGGTGGAAGATATATGATAGTTGAAGGTACCCAAGTAGAAAAAAATAGTATAAACACCTACAAAAATGGAGATTCGAGGGGATCGAGCCAACATAGTCGTTAAAACTGTAGTGGGGATTTTTCCCCTACTACATGCAAAAACACCTACCCTAGATCAACCAGACCATACGGTAGAAGTCATGGTGTGAGGGATTCCTCAAACTAGGCTTGCAATAATGAAAGACAACAATGACAATATTTTTATGTATATTTTTCTAACTAATACACAAGAATAGGCATACCTTTCAATAATATGGGCCACTGCAACCGTTTGAGGAAATGGTCCATCGGCTCCATGGTTTGGTTCTCCATTCGTCTGCACTAATAGTTTTCAAAAAGGGGGAATGGATCCAAGAGGATATGGAGAAAGCTCAACATACACTGTGGGAATGGTATGGAAATAATACGGGAACAATGGTGAAAGGTGAAAAGTGAAAATTTTATGGAATGACCGAAATTTTTTGGGAATCCTTTGTGGGGATTCCTTCATAATGTATTTATAGGATGATCTAATGTTTTTTAACCCATGGTATTTTATTGTGCATGGTATTTGTCCATGGTTTTTGACCCATTCTCTTTTTATGGGTTTTTTTTCCCTTCTGGAGAGAGTGGGGCTAGGTCACAATAAATGCTCAACTTCCATGTATTTATGGGGGAAGGTATAATAATGTTTTAGACCATTTTTAATGGAATTTTAGTTGTGAAGGCCAAAATGTAGGGAATGATAGTGGGATTATGATGTATACTTATGGTTTGGACCATAAAGAGATACGTGAATATTTTTGGTGTTAACACAGCCTAGCTTCAGATTCCTTGTTCGTAAAAAAACCCCAAGATATCGACCCGATAGAGGAGATCTCCGTTGATAACACCTGCTACGTAGATGAAGTCTCACATGAGATATATTATGGTCAAAGTCTAGAACTAGGTTTCTGTATTTATGAGGGGGATTTCCTTATTACAACAAACCTAGGAATAAAATTCTATCACATACATTCATTCAAGAATACATCCTATTGATCCATCGACATATATGACAGTATGTAACATAAAGCATTAGTACTCATTAACTAATATTCCATATGATCATAACACTAGATGCGTAACATATATACATAAGTTCATTCCCAACATATATGCTTGACACATTCATATCAAATCATTCACAAAATATATGCATTTGACATAAACACAATGAATAAATACACACAGACACAAGGTTTAACGTGGAAACCCATCGAGGTAAAACCACAAAGGTGCTCTTCATATGGCATGATGAATGGTTTAGAACCTTTGGTCTGCATAGTCATCTTGCAAAATATTCCTTAGGTATTCTTTACATTTCATGTATTCTTTTCTCCTCTCATGCTCTCTGTTAGGTATTTCTCTCTTTTCTTGCTCTTCCTCTTCATCTTAATCGTCGTCTATGAATATGCATGATATGTCATTGATACACAGCAGAAAACACCGCTTGGATCGATGCTTCTATGCTTTTAAACTTCTTGATTTAATTGTTGACTAATTCTCAATTTCTAGTCGATAGGTTGTATTTCTAATTTAACTCGTCCCATTACATCTAAAAATAGGCACTATCGACCCATATTACAATCATGCTTTATTTCGAAAATAAATCTATCAGTCTAACTAACTCTTAACGAAAAATATGTTGAAATCTTCATCTCGACCTGCTTTCTTACTCTTTTGTTGTGGTTCCATCCATCGTGGTCTTTGCATATCCAATATTATAACCCACAATAAATCCCACACCCAACACAAGGACGACCCCCTTCTCTACTACACAGCCCATCAGGAACCCCTTCCCTCTAGTTATATTTAGAGTGGGCATAGAAAGGTTCTAGCTACTAAATATTCATATATTCTTGCATTCACTGGGTTTATCAAACAATTCCGATCTCTTATCTCTCTCCCAATTCAATCCACTCTTGGATTTTTCTGAATTATGGCCATGTGACTTTCAATCATGAAATTCAACTTCCAGCCTAGGAATCGATGGTTAAAAGATGGAGAGAGAAATAAAAAATTATTGCAGTGCTCGGTCATTTAGTACAAGATATAGAACAAAATATTCTCAATTAGGAATTCCAGATGGGAACGAATGGAAACCATAGAGGAAATAGAAAACACTTTGAACTAGTATTTCAAGGATACAATGTCTGACACAAGGTAGGACATGAAGGGATACATTGCCCAAATAACTAGGTTCATCCCGTCACCAGTTTCCCACAACCATAATGAACTCTTGATTAAACCTATATCCCTTATTGAGGTGGAGGAAACAGTTTTCCACATGATAGAAGGCAAATCCCTGGGCCCATATGGATTCACAGTGAAATTCTTTCATAATTTCTAGGATTTAATTAAGATGGAATTGCGGAGTATAGTTGAAGACTCTAGGGTCTCAAGAAGGATTCTTCCAACATTAAATGCTACATTTCTTACTCTCATTCCAAAATGTGAAGGGGATGATTCTCTAGACAAATTCAAGCCCATAAGCCTATGCAATGTCATCTACAAAATCATAACTAAGGTAATTGTGAATAGACTCAAACTCCTCCTACTAGGACTAATATCCCTTAAACAGTTAGGGTTTGTGGAAGGTCGACACATAAAAGATGACATTATTTTGGTCCATGAGATGATTCATTCTATAAAATCAAAGAAAATCCAAGGAATGCTGGTGAAACTGGACATAGCCAAAGCCTATGAAAAAATCAATTGGAAATTTATTCAAGGTATGTTAGCTTCTTTTGGGTTTAGTGCCGAGTGGATTGAATGTGTAATGAGCTTAGTTTCCTCAAAATTCTTGTCAATTCTTGTGAATGGGGTTCCATTTGGTCTCATTAAGTCTTCAAGGGGGATAAGGCGGGGAGATACCTTATCCCCCTTTATCTTCATCCAAATGGTGAAATGCTTGGGCAGTTCAATTGCGGCTTTGAGTGACAACAACGATATCAGAGGGCTAAGAGTTAATCCGACGCCGAAAAAAAACTCGCCAACAATTTGTGGATGGTACAATGCTGATTGGTTCCCCATCGATGCAAGAATCCCAAAATCTCAAAAACTGATCTCCCAACTTTGGCAAAGCCTTGGGGTTGAAAATCAATGACCCAAAATCCCAAGTTTTCTTCTTTAACATCCCCTAGATATCAAGAAAGAATATATGTCAGATCTTGGGCTTCGAGGAGAGATCTCTTCCATCGAAATACCTAGCAACCCCTTTAGTGAATTTAATTGGAAAAAAAGGATCATGGACATAATTATTGGATACTTTGGAAAAGAGATTGACAAACTAGATTCTAGCACCCCTTAATTTGGCTAGTAGACTGGTTTTGGTGAAATCAGTCCTATAGGAAGTTCCAACTTATCTCTTTTCCACCTTGGCGTCTCAAAAAGCCATCTTGAAAGAGATAAGGAACTTGCAATGGGAATTACTGTGGAATGGAACCAATGAAAGGAGGAACTGGGCTATGGTGAAATAGGAAACGGTTCGTACCCCTAAATACCAAGGGGGTTTAGGTCTCAAGGATCCATAACATGCAAATGTGGTAAGTGGAGCCAATATATGGTGGATATGGGTCACCCATGATCAGGAATATCAGGTGAAGATGGGGCATATTAATTATGCTGAGGGATTGGATAGAAGAGATCTTATACGACTCTCCGAAGATACCCCTAGATCCCGCATATGGAGAACACCATGGCATGGGAGGAGGTTGGTCCAAGAACACAACTTCTGGGAAGTAAGGAATGGCCAAACAACCTGGGTATGGGAGGACTCATGGAAACAATTACCCCCACTGAAGGAAGCTTATGACATTCTTTCACAATGAAGGAAGATTATGACATTCTGACAAAGGCCGACATCTAACCAACAAATAAAAAGTGGGTAAATTTATGGAAGAAGAAACTGTGGCCCAAAATTACTGTATTAATCTAGATTGTGATAAGAAGCCAAATTTTAACCAGAGAAAAACTCAAAAGAAGAGGGATGGTAGGACCTTACCGGTGTTGCATGTGCAAGCATGAAGAAGAAAGAACGAGCGACCTCTTGTATTCTTGCATGTTTGCATACACTATTTGGGATCAAGGGGACTCGATATTCAAGAATATCTAACCAGGTTAGGAAAAAACCAGACATGAATCTAAAAGAATGAACCAAAAACCCTTTTCAGAAACCCATGTTGAACCAATTATGGGAGACCTTCCCTCATTTCATGCTATAGGAAATACAGGGAGAGTGAAATTATAGGACCTTCCAAGTAAAAGTCATGTCAACGAGAAGAATATGGGACATTGTCACAAACAAAATGCAAGAAACAATAAGATCAGAATCGTGGGAGAGCTTGGACTGGGAGGCCACGTAGGTGAAAGCAACCATTTGTAGGGCTTGGGGACTATTAGGACCCTCATAGTTGAATATTACTAGGAAAACCTAAGCCCAAGTGATGACAAGTGCAGAGAACTGGAATCATCCTCCCTACATTTTTTTAAATCTCAACTTAGATGACGTGTCGAAGGGAAATTCAGGACCAATAGGTTAGGGGTGCATCATCCGGGATATCAGAGGAATCATGCTCGGTTTCAGGTATGGGTTCATTGGCTTGGAAACTAACAATGCGACATAGATAGAAGGTGTCTTACAGGTAATGGAAAGGGTTCAATGAAAATTATTGGACTCCCATAATTATCGAAGGAGACTCCCTAGTGGTGATTCAAATGGCCACAAAAATCCACAATGGAACCCAAAGTGCGTAGGTGGCGTAGTCGTGGAGGTTAGGAGGCCAACCGAAGAAGCTTAAAGAGGTATAACTATGGGGTTGGCATCACTCTTTAACCAGATTAGAAGATAAAGGAATAAGGTGGGAGACAGGTTGGTGAACCTCGAGACAAAAACCCATAGAACTGTCAAAGCGAAGGATTGGGGTGAGATGATGGATGAGATGGCTCGAGATAGCTGTGTAAATCTCACACTCCAAGAAATGTGTAGTAGTAATGATATAGGTAGGGAAGGACACTAGGGGAGCTGAGATCAATAACTGGGAATGTGACTAGACAGGTGGTCGGGAGGTAAGTTCACGTGATTGGCAGGCAGGATTTAACTCCACTTTGATTCATTATCAGGAATCCATCTTTTCGAAGGATCACCATACGTGCAGAAATGAATGGCAAAAATGGAAAATATGGGTGTCGGTGTGGGATTTATTTGCTCTAGACCACAGACTGAACAAAGAGAATCATGGTATGTACTGTTCTTATCATGCTCCTAATAAGGAAAATTCTATTTAGGGAGATGATGGGTAACGAGGAAAATCACATAAGTCGTTTGTGCACTGTTTTGTATGTAACGAGAGAGAGCGAGACGTGGGTGTTGTGATATCTGGTAAAGTATTAGTGAAGGTGTGCAGGAAACTAAATGGAAGGAAAAAAAGGGAAAGGAAATTGGATTTCAAGCCAAGAGGATGAGTCTAGGAGGGCTTAAATGGCCTAGAAGAAGGCCATGTGGGAATCTAGAATGGTTGAGCTCGTGTTTCCCAACGAGATTCAATAGATGATATAGAGAAATAACTGTGGGATGTGCTAGATAGAGATATTCTCCATGAGGAGTGTCGAAAGGTAGGGGGATGGATCCTTGATCCTAGCCACAACAAAGGAAGACTAAGTCAGTATGAGAGGAGCGTGGCTCAATTTTGGGTTATGAAAAATCTCATTGGGTGGTTGGCTTGGGACATGATGGGAGTTTGGTAGGCGTGGGAGGCCATAATGGGTTATGATGGATGGGGTTGTTTTTCAACCGTGCTAAATTAGTCAGGTTCAGACTAGCCTGAAATGGAAGACTAGGACCTAGTTTGGATTAGGAAGGGTCAGCAATGGTGTGAAAACGAGTGAGAATGTAGTTCCCATGGGTAAATGGGGTTGGGTAAGGCTGATTTCTGACAATAGGAGTAGTCACTGGAATGGTAGGAATAGACAGAAGGGATGTAGAAGGGCCAAATACCCCATGCATGAATGGAAGTATGGTATGAGACATGGTGGTTGGAGTGGGGCCACCACTAGTGGGTAGCGGACCAGCAATAGTGTGGGCGGTGGCAAGGGGACCACTAGGACCAGGACCTATAGGTCCGACATAAGGGATACCTGGCATGACGGATGGAACTAACATAAGTCTACTATCAAATATCCCCCCTTATAAGGGGTTGGGAGGTACACCATCCACGGGGCTAGATGGAGCAGTGAACAAGATAGGGTCATATTGGTAGGAATATGAATCAGACTTAGATGGAGTGTATGTCTCTAAAGGTGGTGAATGGAATCGAATATGGATCCGACGATGATGGTTCCAGGAACCAAACTGAGGGGTATTCCCCCTAAGTCTATGTGAGTAGCATGGTGGAGCAATGCTGACATGATGGTGTGCTGTGTAATGAATGGAGGATCAAGAGTGTAAAACATAGGCTCAAAAATATAACCACAACTAAGTGTGCATAAAGAGAGCAGAAAAATGGTGGCTCATAGGCCAAAAAGAAAGCTCTAAAACTAAGCCGCAACAGTGTGTTATAGTAGGAGATTCTACAAAAAAGTGGCTAGAGAGCTAACAAGAAGCACTACATAGAAAGAAAATGATGCACCAGCCTATGGGTTATAAGTGAAAGAAAACTCCTAGCTACAAGATGGAATCCCCTCACAAATTGTATCCTATGTTAGGTGATGAAATCCCAGTCAAAAAATACAAAATAGAAGAACAATAGGATAAGAGAATCCCACTACTGAGAGGGAACTTGGGTACAAGAGCCCTAAATAGACTGGAAACTAGGCTACCTTGTTCATGACACCTCCATAGTTGTTTCCTGGCACTTCATCCCTTTGGTATTAGACACCCAGTATATGAGGAGGAATATGAAAGGTTATCCTTTGGTGTAGAATGGAGTGTGGTATTCCACCTCAAATTCTAGAACCCTTTTGATTGTGACATACTCCCGCAGAGTGGGGGGCCCTCCGACAGACTAGTTGTGGAAGTGTCAACAAGTATTAGAGGATTTTGGTACCCTAATGGACAAAAACTATGTCTCAGATGTAAGTGACAAATGGGTGTTATTTGGATGCCTATCCCCAGTGTCCTAACTTAATTGCAATATTTTTTTGGTCCTCAAATGAGGTTACAATGTTGGTTGAGTTAAATTAAATTTTAGGCTATATTGGGGTCAAGAACCAAGCGTTTTACTTTAGGGTGTGAGATGTGTGCACAAGTGGTGTGTAATGTATAAACCTCAATGATCTCATTACCAAGATGTAAATGCAGATAAATAACAGTTAATGACAGTAAATAAAATGTACACAAGTAAATGAGCGCATAAGGAACTTAACAGGTTGTAGGAAACACAGAGGGGGTCTCAACGACCAAGATCGACTAAGCGAGCTCACATACAAGGTGGATAGGACCACAAAACAAACCAGGGGGATATAAGTAATCATACTGGGAAGAAAAAAATCGGGGAAGGGGTAGAACATAGATAGGGGGTCTGGAAAAGGGCCTTAAACACAAAAAGGGATTGAAAAAGCTGTAGGTTGCACCTATCGATGGAAAAAGTGTGATCAAGGTCTCACATAACTATCAAATAGTCATGATTAGGGAAGAAAATCAACAGACAGACTCATGTCACACAAAACAGGGGGTTATGTGTGACAAGTCGCACAAAACTGGGTCACAGTAGCGACTAGGATCGCTCCGGAATCCTGGACAAGTTTGATCTAGTGTTTTGGTATAGTTTGCACTTATCGAGGCATAAAGCATTACCTAGGTCACACTTATCAAGAAACAAAGTGCAACATGGGTCGCATATTTCTGCCGAATAGATATGATCCGACAAAAAATGAGGGTTTTTTGAGAAAACATTGTTGGCTTGGGCCGGGGGGGTAGGCACTATGACAGGACTGGTTCATATCTACCCTAAGGTGGAAGATATATGATGGTTGAAGGTACCCAAGTAGAAAAAACTAGTATAAACACCTACAAAAATAGAGATTCGAGGGGATCGAGCCAACATAGTCGTTAAAACTGTAGTGGGGATTTTTCCCCTACTACATGCAAAAACACCTACCCTAGATCAACCAGACCATACGGTAGAAGTCATGGTGTGAGGGATTCCTCAAACTAGGCTTGCAATAATGAAAGACAACAATGAAAATATTTTTATTTATATTTTTCTAACTAATACACAAGAATAGGCATACCTTTCAATAATATGGGCCACTGCATCCGTTTGAGGAAATGGTGCATCGGCTCCATGGTTTGGTTCTCCATTCGTCTGCACTAATAGTTTTCAAAAAGGGGGAATGGATCCAAGAGGGTATGGAGAAAGCTCAACATACACTGTGGGAATGGTATGGAAATAATATGGGAACAATGGTGAAAGGTGAAAAGTGAAAATTTTATGGAATGACCGAAAGTTTTTGGGAATCCTTTGTGGGGATTCCTTCACAATGTATTTATAGGATGATCTAATGTTTTTTAACCCATGGTATTTTATTGTGCATGGTATTCGTCCATGGTTTTTGAACCATTCTCTTTTTATGGGTTTTTTGTCCCTTTTGGAGAGAGTGGGGCTATGTCACAATAAATTCTCAACTTCCATGTATTTATGGGGGAAGGTATAATAATGTTTTGGACCATTTTTAATGGAATTTTAGTTGTGAAGACCAAAATGAAGGGAATGATAGTGGGATTATGATGTATACTTATGGTTTGGACCATAAAGAGATAGGTGAATATTTTTTGGTGTTAACACAGCCTAGGTTCAGATTCCTTGTTCGTAAAAAAACCCCAAGATATCGACCCGATAGAGGAGATCTCCGTCGATAACACCTGCTACGCAGATGAAGTCTCACATGAGATATATTATGGTCAAAGTCTAGAACTAGGTTTCTGTATTTATGAGGGGGATTTCCTTATTACAACAAACCAGGGAATAAAATTCTATCACATACATTCATTCAAGAATACATCCTATTGATCCATCGACATATATGACAGTATGTAACATAAAGCATTAGTACTCATTAACTAATATTCCATATGATCATAACACTAGATGCGTAACATATATACATAAGTTGATCCCAACATATATTATTGACACATTCATTCAAATCATTCACAAAATATATGCATTTGACATAAACACAATGAATAAATACACACAGACACAAGGTTCAACGTGGAAACCCATCCAGGTAAAACCACAAAGGTGCTCTTCATATGGCATGATGAATGGTTTAGAACCTTTGGTCTGCATAGTCATCTTGCAAAATATTCTTTAGGTATTCTTTACATTTCATGTATTCTTTTCTCCTCTCATGCTCTCTGTTAGGTATTTCTCTCTTTTCTTGCTCTTCCTCTTCATCTTAATCGTCGTCTATGAATATGCATGATATGTCATCGATACACAGCAGAAAACACCGCTTGGATCGATGCTTCTATGCTTTTAAACTTCTTGATTTAATTGTTGACTAATTCTCAATTTCTAGTCGACAGGTTGTATTTCTAATTTAACTCATCCCATTACATCTAAAAATAGGCACTATCGACCCATATTACAATCATGCTTTATTTCCAAAAGAAATCTATCAGTCTAACTAACTCTTAACCAAAAATATGTTGAAATCTTCGTCTCGACCTACTTTCTTACTCTTTTGTTGTGGATCCATCCATCGTGGTCTTTGCATATCCAATCTTATAACCCACAATAAATCCCACACCCAACACAAGGACGACCCCCTTCTCTACTACAAAGCCCATCAGGAACCCCTTCCCTCTAGTTCTATTTAGAGTGGGCATAGAAAGGTTCTAGCTACTAAATATTCATATATTCTTGCATTCACTGGGTTTATCAAACAATTCCAATCTCTTATCTCTCTCCCAATTCAATCCACTCTTGGATTTTTCTGAATTATGGCCATGTGACTTTCAATCATGAAATTCAACTTCCAGCCGTCCAAATTTGAGTCTTCCTATGTATTTTTTGGCCTTTGCCACTCATATTCTCCCCAAGGTTTATGTCTATGGATTCCCAATCGGATTTCACTACTCAAATCAAATTTTAGGAATTTTCACACTCTAAAATGTGGCTTCTTTCTTGGTTGTGATTTATTCATTTTTTCACTACATGGAATGCATAACAAGCTGAGAACTCATGTCTGGTTGTTTAACAATGGAACGAGGATGGTGGAAAACTAATTTCCATTAAGAAATTGACTTTGGGTTCAGGTAAATTAATCCGATACTCAACCATATGAATTTCTAAGTTTTCCCATTCTCCATTCATTCATGATCTGATTTCTCAACTACCTTGTTACAACATAATTAAATGTCCACAAGGGAAATCAAGATGGGTTTTCAAGTGACACTTGGAAACAATGGATTCAATCCCACAACCCATTACCTATCCCTAGTGGATACATACAACCCACTCATTTTTGTTGCTTCCATAGTTCTTGGAATTTTATTCGCATTATAAATACTTACACGCTTTAACATTTTCCTATGCCTTACTAGAAAATGGCTCACAAAATATAAAATACTTTCCTCTTAAAATTCGAGCATTCGCTGGTGGTGGATTGTCCTTGATATCGATGCTAAGATTCATTATACACAATGTTTACATATCGATCCAATCTATTTTAATGGTCAAAATGGGGGTATGACAATACAATCCATGTCTATATTTGTTTGGTGAACTTGGCCTCCTCTACACATGTAATTTTGGTTGTCAAGGTACCCTCTTATCCTTATAGTTCTCAACCATATTAAATTCCCTAAAAGATAACTAGGGGGAATCCATGAGCTTGTATACTAGCCAAAGTGAGTCATTCTCCCTTTCACCATACAATTCAATGCATAAATATCAGAAAACACAAAATATGGTCATCTAATGAGGAACAAACAAAATAAATCATTGATGGGTGTTTGTGCCAAAATACACTACCATCCCAACAAGTTCTAGTGAAATAAGTATGGATAACTCTCACTTACCTTGGTATGGGAGAAAAAAATACTTTTTCATCTCACTGAATAATTTGCAACCTTTATGCAACATAATTCCAATTTCTCTAAATTCTTGTAAATATAAAAGTTCCATGCCATGAATTGAGAACAAAACTTGGTGGACTCTTCCCATGTTGGTTAGACTTGAATAATTAAGTGAATAAACATTCTTTTACAATCTTTCAAAATTCTAAAGGATTTATCTGATTTAGCCTTCTTTTTATAGTCCACCAATGGTAGGGTATGAAATAAATGATTCATTATGTCCCATAAATGGGCCATTTTATTTAAATGAAAACATATAAGTATGATGGTGCATTTACTTGGTCCACCAATGCTTCCAACATGTTCTTTATTGTTTTCATTATCTTTTCATATAATGTTGTAGGGGAATGTTGGATTAATTCATCATTATAGGGGCATGAAAGGTTGTATACAAGACCATTGCAATCATTCAAGCCAAAGTGTTGATTTTTTTTTTGCAACTTTAAGTTTTGTCTTGCCAAAAGTTGGAGCGAAACAGAGAAAAAGAATCCCATCCCTTCTAATTTACATCTTGTCAAAAGAGGAACAAGCAAAGGAATCAACATACAAACTGTTAAACAAAAAAATAGAGCCAGAACCCAATGCTTTCATTACAAAAAAAATAAAGGGCCTCTCCACTCAATCATAGACCTTTCCAAAATCAACTTTGATGAAAAATACATCGAAAACAAAAAAACCCATGGAGATTTAACTAACCTAAATTTATATTGCAAAAGAGGGTTTCAGTTGCAAATTTGTAGAAGTGAGTTGTCAAGAGTGATGGAAAAGCATGCTAATCTTGGAATATGGAGATAAAATAATGGAGGATGGGTTGGAAAGAAAAGATACCATTTTCCTGGTTAACTAGCTTTACCTTATCCACAAAAAGCTGTATAAAAGAAGAATAAGGAATAATCTATAGGAAATTGCAGTTACTAATTCTGGGAGTCAATAAAGTGGTCAATATCAACCTGAAATCAGAATTAAAGCATTCCTAGGGTATAGATGGAAAGTGTTGACTTTAAGGTGCAACTGGATGCCAACCATCTAGGCCAGTGGGTAGGAAATTAATCAAAATTAATTAATTATCCTAAGTTGTGAGTGGGTTTAATAATATTCCAAAACCCCCCTTTAAGTCTAACTTTATGATGGTATATAGATGCATATAGGTACCAAAAATAAGGCTATGGTCACCCTTTAACAATTATTATGTCCAAAAATATGAGGGAAGAGGCAAAACCACATGGGGAAAATCATCCCTCAAGAAAGGACATGAGTGGCAAACCAAAAATGCTAAACTGCTATTGATGCTGCTCCAATATAAATATTGATGTCTGGAGGAATATTCTTCTTGGGAAGAAGAGAAATATGCTCACGTGGATTAAGAACAATTGCAGGATGGAAACAGGGACCATGTATAACAACTGATATCCAATGACGTGAAAGCTCTTGAGAGTTGTAATCAGCTCCAATATGATGTAATGACTTGAAATTCAAACCAATAGAGGTAAAATCAGCTCTAGATAGGTGAAATAACTGTCCACACAAATTTATAATGTATCCATCTTCATTTACACAGAGAGAATATGCACAAGTGATAACGTAGGAACATAGAGAGGGCATAAGATGAAGGCATGTGAATGAAAAAGCTCCATGGGTTTATCTAGAATATAAAGAATCCAAAATATCACATATGAGCATATCAATAGACTCATGGGAATACACTGATAATGAATCCTTTGCGATAGAAAAGGAGGATTTAAGGAGACGTTCAAAATATTCAAGGAGGCTCCGAGGATTGATGCCAAGAACAAAGGAGGAGATGCAGAAGTGCATGAGATCAAGTATGGTGAGTGGTATGACAAAAATAAACCTTAATATGGCTAAGAAAACATCCCGGAAGACACTAGGTTGTGCACCATCAATGAGAGAGGTATACACAAAGTGTGAAGGATATGACATAAAGAACAATAAATGTGTGAGTGAATCAGTAACAATAGAAATAGCTGTTAGAATAATCAACCCATAGTATTTACCCACTTAGACATTATTTCATTTATTTTGTCTTATTTGCCTAGTCCATGAGTCCCACCATGTGCAAGTAGCTAATTGCCTATCCATAGAGGTCAAACTTGCCATTATTGACTCATGGAGCGCTTTGGAAAGTCCTGGGAATCAAATCTGCTTTATTCCTGGCCTCCTAGGTGCCCTTCTTATTTTTCTGCTTTGTTGACTGCTTTTCCAGTTTTTAAAGCACATAAGGAAAGCTAGACTAGGTGAGGTGAACCTGTTTTATTCCCCTTTCATCCTCCACTCTTTCCTCCATGAAAAATCATGTATGAGCTGCCATTTGACCACTCTTTAGCTTTCCCATGCGCCCTTTCTAATTCGTGGGGTCCTTGATATATTTGGGATCAACTTTTTACACCTATGGGGGATTTGCCTATTTTGGGTAAGCCTGCTTTATGCTAGATTTGGATGCTTCCTTATGCATTCGATTTGCTCATGTATTCTATATATTTAGCAGCCTATGTTATTACAGGGTTGGCTATTGTACACTCAGTTAATATAATTTTGTGTTACAGCTCCATATTCAGTCTCCATTGTTGATAATTTTGCATGATCAATTGTTAATTGCTGTGAGTGAAATTAATCTACTACAGGCCTGAATTTCTACAATAGCAGCTCCATTAGTCACTTTTTTTCCATCATCAACATCACAAGAAGATGAATCAACTTCAAGAGACACAGGAAATGATGGCTCTTCAATATTTGCTTCTTGATTGAAGAAGGAAGCATTCAAAACAAAGAGGGTAGAAGAACCAAGAGTTGTATGAGAGACTTCTTCATCATAAATAACTTCATCAGAGAATGTATAGGCCAATACATGTTGAGCGAGAGCACAAAAGTAGATGTTGGGTTCGCTCCATGCTTCATATTCTTCTTCCTGCATACCAAAAGGTTTGTCCAAATTGTTCCAAAGATCAAATGGATATTCAATGAAATCTATGAGATGATGTATATTTGGAGATATTCCCAAACACATAATTCCATAAGATCTATCACAATTATTTATCTCGTAAATATTCTCTTCATAAGACTCAGGTTTACTGAAAGCACTAGTGGAGACATCAAAGAGACATTGCCTCTTCAAGTATGCACTCATCTTTGGATTCAAATCAACATAGTTGAAATGAGATAGTAGAGGAACTTTTGAATCCATGTAGAAGTTGTTGCACCTGCAAATATGAAAAGGATAATTAATTGATGAGCTCCCAAATCTCTGATACCATGTCAGAATTCTAAAGCCTCGATGGAAACATGAATTCCATAAACAAGCTAAGAATCTAAGCACACAATTAACCGCAGTGGAAATTGCAGAGAATTAGCTTAAGGAAATAAGAAGAGGAATTAATGAACACACATTAATGAATGACCAATAAATGATAATTGATATTATTACAATGGTAATACATCCTTATAAAGATGATTTGAGTTGATGGAAGACAACTCATTTCTAGCTCATAAATCAGACTTACCAAATATGATAAACCCCCATAGGTGGCTAAAGTACTTCCCAAATCAGTCAAGGAGCTCATGAATTATAAAAATCATGAGTGAGTTGTCAAGAGTGATGGAAAAACATGCCAATCCTGGAATATGGAGAGAGAATAATGGAGGATGGGTTGGAAACAAAAGATACCGGTTTCCTAGTTAACTAGCTTTACCTTATCCACAAAAAAGTCTGATAAAAATAGAATAAGGAAGAATCTGCAGGAAAGCATAGTTACTAATTCTGGGAGTCAATAAAGTGGTCAAGTTCAACCTAGAATAAAAGTTAAAGCATTCCTATGGTATAGATGGAAAGTGTTGACTTTAAGGTGCAAGTGGATGCCAACTATCTAGGGTAGTGGGAAGGAAATTAATAAAAATTAATTAATTATTTTATCCTAAGATGCGAGCGGGTTTAATAATATTCCAATAGTGCTGATCCCGAAACTGCCAATCCCATTGTCAGAAGTCAGACGTCAACACTGTCCAAAAAATAATATCAATAACCCTTTTAACCTTCCAATCTAGATGTCGAAAGTTGGGAGTCATAATTCGGTACTGAATGAAAAAAAATGTCCAATGAACCTTCCAACGACAATCACATACCTTTATTTATCTTTGCCTATGGACTTTGGTGTGTGGCCCCCATGACCATTCTTCTCGGCTACACCCCGTAGAAAAACTCCAATGTTCACGAGACTTTCCTTCATGGACCTTTTCTTCATCGTGTTCATGGACCTTTCATCTCGGTACTACCACAAACCCCTTCTGTGGACCTCCACAGGATTATTTTCCACCGCACCAATGGAATTTCTCCGTAGATCCCCACTAAATGTTTTTCATGATATCCCCACATAATTATTTGGAGCTCCTGTGGGTTTTGGACTTTGGCCACATGCAACTTGTCCTAGAGTGGTTGATCCATTCCAAATCCCTTTTTTTTACATGGCACAATTGGGTCCACCGCATATTTTTCAAATTTTCCATTTCAAATGTGGTAATGACTCTCTAAGAAAGAGGTTTGGAAATCTATTACTGGAGTCTTTTCCAGTTAAAATCAAACACATGGATAGACAACATCTGGCAACAACTTTCCCGACCACCGTTATCTAGCATGAAAGTTAAGGCTATGTCCTGAATCATATTCGTTGATCACGATTTCATCTCCCCAACTTCATTAATTCAATATACTATTCCTATCAAAAGTGTATAGATTAATTCATGGTATTTTTAAAACACCGTATGTAACTTAAAACCATGATTTTTACCAAAAAAAATTATCAACACTTCCAATGCATTTTTGTTTCTTTCCCATGAGTGTGGATTCTATCCAAAACAACCCCATTGCTATAACCTTTCTCTCTGCTACCACTATGTCATGTCCTCTCCCATTAATTAGACCTATGGAGGGAACATGAGCTGAATACAAGGTGATAAATTTCACCCCAAGGAAAAATTATGAAATAAACATTTAAATGCATGTGCAGATGCATAATAAAGATACACAACGAAATTAACTCTATCAAGCACACACATCATGCATATACCAACATGCTCATCACATACATAACAATAAAATCATGCACTTAAATAAACTCATTTTTATGCTATCCACTGTGCATTCAAATTTAACATTTCAAACTTAATCATCTCATTCAGTATGACATAAACAAATAGTTACACATAATATATAAATTTGGCATAATTAGAGAAAATAGTGAACACTTATCTTTTAATTGAAATTTTCGAGGAAGTTGGCTATGGAAGAACGTTCCACCCAACCGTAGGAGTTTATCCATCCTATATTATTTTAGATGAGAGACCACCCCCAAGCTACGATATGTATCCACTAATGTGGAACTACTTAGGATCACTCACAACCACATGTGCAATCACTCAGTTTAAGATAACACACAGCTCGGTTTGTAAAGCATGCAGGGAGATAGGGAAGGAGAATGCTAATCCAGTCATCTCAACCACATAGATAAAATCATCTCAATTGATTTTAACCATCCTTAACACCCACAATACCTACCACATCAATCACAAGGAAGTTCCCATTCTCTGTTACACAATCCCTAAGGCACCCCTTCCCACCAGTGCTCTTCATAGTGGGCATAGAAAGGTCCAAGCTGCTAAATATTCAGAGATTATTTCCTTCAATGTTATCAAGCAATTCTGACCTTTGATATATCTCCCAATTCAATCCACTCTTGTATTTTTTCGAATTGTGGCCACGTGACTCTCAATCACAAAATTCAACTCCAAAGCTTCCAAATATGAGTCTTCTTATGGATTTTTGGGCCTTTGACACTCTCAAATTCACTGCAGGGATTATGTCTATGTATTCAGATCCCGTATATTCAGATATCATAAGTTCAATAATTTATATAATAAGTATCGAAAGTAATAATAAGAGATATGGATGCATATATGCATAAGTGAGTGAGTGTGTGAATGAATGTACACATGAATGGTTAATTGAATGAAGAACTTAGTTCAATACTTTGCACTTATGCGATTATCTAATGTCTTCTTTTCAATAACCAGAAGTATGTTTAATTCTCTCTGTATATGAGTATTTATTACTGATAGAAATGTTTATAGAATTCATAAATACGGAGATGTATTCATGCGAGTGCAACATGAACAAATTGATGGTTCCCCTGATAAATTCGTTTCTAATTGTCTAAGTCAAAAATTGTAATTTCAACATATCTATAGTCGTAGATGAATTCTGAAAAAGAAAAGTGTATGAGAATGAAGTTGCGCACTTGATCAGAAATCAACGGCTAGGAAGTGTTCCACAAATGATCGACGATTCTTAGAAGTTGTGGGAAGAGACCCATTTGAAGAAAATTGCGGAAGCCCATTTTTGGGAAAAGTGGGAAGGTGTATCCGCAATCCGCAATCAGATTACGGAAAGGACCATTGAGTCTGCAAGATTGAGGAAGTCGATTTTTTGAAGATCGAGAATTGCATTCTCGCAATCCGCAATCCACAATTGTGGAATGGATCTTGCGAAACGGAAATTGCAGAAGGGAAACTAGGGAGGACTCAATTAAAAAAATTAAGGTTGTAGAACCAAGCTTGCAGAAAGCTGGTTGCGGAAGCAGAGTTGTGAAACCAAGCTTGCAAAAAGTTGGTTGTGTAATCCAGCTTGTGGAAGAAGGTTTTAATCAACATTTTAAGCTGATTGAAAGGAATTTAGGTCTGCTAGCTCTTACCTTCCATCAACACTTATCTTTTAATTGAAATTTCTGAGGAAGCTCGCTATGGAAGAACATTCCACCTAACTGTAGGAATTTATCCATCCTATATTATTTCAGATGAGAGACCACCCCCAAGCTACGATATATATCCACTAAGGTGGAACTACTTAGGCTACCTCACAACCACATGTACAATCACTCATGTTAATCCAACACACAACTGGGGTTGTCAAGCATGCAAGGAAATAGGGAAGGAGAATTCTAACCCAGTCATCTCAACCACATAGATATAAGCATATCAATTGATCTCAACAAGCCTTAGAACCCACAATACCTACCGCATCAAACATAAGGAAGGTACCATTCTCTATTACATAGTTCCTCATGCACCCCTTCCCACCAGTGCTCTTCATGGTGAGCATAGAAAGGTCCAAGATGCTAAATCTTTAGAGATTCTTTCATTCACTATTATGAAGAAATTTCGACCTCTGATCTCTCTCCCAATTCAATCCACTCTTGTATTTTTTGGAATTGTGGCCACATGACTCTCAATCACGAAATTCAACATCTAGGATTCCAAATATGAGTCTTCTTATGGATTTTTAGGCCTTTAACACTCTCAAAATCACCACAGGGTTTATGTCTATGTATTTCCCACTGGCTTTCACTGCTCACATCAAAGTTTTGGTGTTTTTGACACTCTAAAACATGGCTTCTTTCCTGGTTTCTATTTTTGTAATTTTTCACTACTAGGAATGCATAACAATATGAGAATTGATATCTGGTTGTTCCACAATGGAATGAGAATGATGGAAATATAAATGAGGAAATTTACTTTGGGTCAAGTAAATTGAGCCCATACTAACCCATATGACTTTTTGAGTTTTCCCATTCCTCATTCATTGACGAGCTAACTTTTCAACTACCTTCTTACAACAAAATTACATATCAGCAAGGGGAGTCCAGATGGGTTGTCAAGTGACACATGGAAACAATGGATTCAAGCCCTCATTCCCTTACCTATCCCTAGTGGATACATACAACCCTCTCATTTGAGTTGCTTCCATAGCCATCTCTTGGAATTTTATTTGCATTATAAATATTTACACGCTTTTACAATTTCTTATGGCTTATTGGCACATGGCTCAGAAAATATAAAATAATTTCCTTTTAAAAGATGAGCATTCACTAGTGGGGGATTGTCCTTGAGCTCTAGACTAGGATTCATTATACACGATGTTTACATATCAAGCCAATAAATTTTAGTGGTCAAAATGGGGTTATTACAATACAATCCAGTTTATATTTGTTTGGTGAACTTGGCCTCCTTCTCTACACATCTGATCTACACATGTGATTTTGGTTGTTAAGGTACCCTCCTTATCCTTATAGTTCTTAACCATATTAAATTCCTTAAAATAAAACTAAGGGGGAATCCATGAGCTCATCTACTAGCCAAAATGATCCCTTCTCCCTTTCACCATATAATTCAATGCATAAATATTATAAAAGCACAAAATATGATCATCTAATGAAGAACATACAAAATAAATCATTAATGGGGGTTTCTGCAACAATCCACTACCACCTCAACAAGTTGTAGTGAAATAAGTATGGCTAACTCTCCCTTACCTTTGGTATTAGAGAAAAAAATACTTTTGCATCTCACCAAATAATATACAACCTTTATGCAATAGAATTCCAATTTCTCTAAATTATTGTAAATATAAAAGTTCCATGCCCCAAATTGAACACAAAACTTGGTGGACTCTTCCCATATTGCTTAGAATTAAATAATTATGTGAAAAAACATTCTTTCACATCCTTTCAAAATTCTAATGGATTTATTTGGTGTAGTCTTCTTTGTTTAGTCCACCAATAGTAGGGTATGAAATAAATGATTCATTATGTCCCATAAATTTTTCATTATGTTCCATAAATGATTCACTATAGGATGATGGCACATTTACTTGGTCCACCAGTGCTTCCAACATGTTCTTTGTTATTTTCATTATCTCTGCATATGTTGTAGGGGCATGTTGGAAGAATTAGTCATTCTAGGGGAATGTGGGATAAAAGACAACCAAAAGGCCCCATTTCTTCGATAGATTTGTGATTGAATCCGATTAAAATTAAGCTTGAGAATCACGTTACAAGATCTTCCCCAAATGTTAGTAACGTTACATCACGTTACAAGATCTTCCCCATACTGGGCTATAGAGCACCTCTCAGTGCAACAAGCTGATATGGTAGGGAAAAAACCATGAAAGCAGTTACATCGAGTAGAGGATAATCTATGAAAAGTAAAAAAAATAGAGGCAACGATAAAAATATAACATAACAATGTTTTAGAGAATATCGCAAGGATAGTGGAGGAAATTGGAGAGGAGGTGAGAGGACAAAAAGGGGTGACACCCACTAAGTAGGTTAATAAAGAAAGTTTGAAATGGACACTAGACACTCTTTTTTAGGATCAATGATACCAAACTTCTTAAAAATTAGGGCAATCTTAATTTCATGAAATTTGGGAAAGTAAAATAAAAAGTGAGGACAAGGGAAAGGATGAACAAGGATGTAGAGGAGTCGAGATATGTAGATGCAATTCAATCTCAAGAAGAGAAGGAGAACAATCTTTATAGCTATTTTGTAAGATATTTATAAAAGTTAGCTTTAAAAAAAAAAAAAACTTAACTTGAATGAGCCTAAAATTCAAGGATATGCATTTCACTCTAAGAGATCATAAGTTCAAATGGAAGTAGTATTTAATGGTTACTTGAAATAATTGAACCACGAATTAATGGTTATTTGGATTAAATGGATCATAATGATTTAACATGAGTTTTATAATGCTCTATGGAAATTGCTACAACTTATTTGTTTTTCATAAAAATAAAGAAAATTTATAATAAACTAAATAATTCCTTGTTGTTAAAGGATAAATGAGCACATGTGAGCTAGATTATTAAATAATTCTATGGTATTAACCTCACATATCCTACCTTTAGATATGCAATGAGTATCTATATTCACCTTCAATCTCAAAAAATGGAGAATAGTTGAAAAGATGACTCTTTAGGGCAATCATGAAAACATATGCATTCCATTTTCCATAATTACATAAGTAGACTTTTAGCACCAACCTCACACACTCATTCAATGAATGGATGAACCAGTTAAAAAGAAAGTGATTGGGTCATTTAAAGTACATGGTACCAAATGGATGAATTCTAAGGTTGACATTTGGTAATAGAGGATTTAATATTCCATAGACCCCCTTTCATCTTCCCCTCTAGTGCAATTCTAGCCCCTCGTGCTCTTTACATAGCTCTCTTGTACCATTTTATTATTTTTCAACATAATAATTTTATAACATTAGATTTGGCATGATAAGCCAACCACATGGTCCATAGTTAATATTTACATCATGCATACTTAGATATTCACTAAAGCATTAATAACCCATAATAGCATATTTAGATCATTTACATGAATTGATTTAATATATTCCGAGTCAAAACTAGGATATTATATTTATCAACATGTATGATGATGAAAATGATTGCCTAAATAAACCTAATGCTTAAAAACATGTGTTTCTTAATAACATGTTATAGGTTCACAAAAAGCACTAAGAACCCATAATACATAGATAAATACATACCTAGATACCCATAATATTTACATCATACATATTTAGATATTCACTAAAGCACTAAGAACCCATAATAGCATATTTAGATCATTTAGATCATTTACATGATTTGATTCAACATATTCCAAGTAAAAACTAGGATATTATATTTATCTACATGTATGATGATGAAACTAATTGCCTAAATAAACCTAATGCTTAAAAACATGTGTTTCTTAATAACATGTCATAGGTTAAAAAAAAAATCAAATTAACCTCTGTGTGAAAGGTTCCAAAAAAATCAAATTAACAGTTACTTATGGCCAGATCATAATGGTTTGGTTTGACATGAGTTATTGTAATGCTCTCTCGAAAAAACTAGAAATTTATTTGTTTTTCATTAAAAAAAATTAAAATAAACTTTTAAAATTAATACTGCTTATTATGATTAAGAAACAGCCCTGGGATATTGATATCTATAATGAGTATCCATATTCACCTTCAATCTATAT
>LPNX011090070.1:852-20581 GCA_001517045.1 Pseudotsuga menziesii | reverse complement strand
CCGACCATGCAGGTGAGATCTTCGAAGATTATGGAACGAATCGAGTATATGCAAGATCATGTGCTCATTGGAAATTTTGTGGGAATGCATCCTTTAGAAAAATCCCTAGTTTCATGGATCAACTCCTCTTGGAAACCCAAGGGACACTATGACCTTCAGTTGGGTTCCAAGGGTTTTTTCATAATCTCTTTTCTTAATATGGAACATAGAAACATCATTCTCGATGGGGGTCCGTATTTATTATAGTCGGTAGGATTATTCCTAAGACCCTCGAAGGAAAAATTCTACCTGGAGAAGGAAAATATGAAAGTAGCACTAGTATGGATTAGGATGTACTCATTGCTGTGTGAATATTGGGACCCGAAAATACTTGAAGACCTAGGGAACTCTCTAGGAAAATTCATTAAAATCTCAGAACATGCCAAGATCCAAATATACATAGCATACACGAGGATTTGTGTCTACATGGATCTCACCGATCTACCAGAAGCGATCATAATGTCATGGGAAGATGAGGACTAGGTTCAAACCCTGGATTATGAACATATCCCGTTCTGGTGTCGAAGATGCCATGAATATGGTCACTTGTTTAGGGAATGTCCCATGAACAATCCAAATAAAACATTAGGGAAGGAAGAGGAAAATAGTGATCAAGGGTTCACCAGGTTACCCTCGAGGAAGCGAGGAGGGAGAAAGCAGGACAAGCAAGAGGTGAACAAGAAGATATCAATATCTAATAAATTCGAGGCATTGGATGATCTCTCGGAGGAAACCTTTGAAAAGCAGTCAGAACACAAGCAAGGGGACCATGCCCAAATGGAGACAATGGAGATAGCCTCCCCGATGGGGGAAGAGGCTACAAAAGGAAACAACAAGAGGTTGGGGATCGGGAAACAAGAGGAGAAGCAGAGGATATGGATATAGGAGCTATGGACCTGGAGGGGATCGAGCAAGCCTGTATGGATGTAGGAAAATGTTACGTCCCCCGGGAATAAGTGATCCTGTTATAAAGCCATCTTGAAAGCTTGAGCCTCAAATTAGCTAAGGATTTGCACAAACTTTCACAAGGAGATGAAACGGAAGTTCGAAGAGCCAAACAAGATGACAAGAAGGAAATCGAACAAACAGAGAGTACCCAAAGCAGGCCGATGTTTATTAGAGTCAATACAATATCCTGCCAATAAGGCTACTTTAGTTTTGTAAGGTTCCCAATGAATATCATATCGTGGAACATACGAGGCCTAAAAAACCAACGAAAATTTAGGATCTTAAGCAAGAAGATAAAGAGAACAAATCTGACCATATTCTTCTTACAAGAGACTAAGTGCTCGGCAAATAAGATCCAGGAATTGAGAAAGAAAATTTGGAAGGGAAGAGAAGGGATATGAATTGATGCAAGAGGCTTCACGAGAGGCTTGGTAATATTATGGGACCCCACTAGGGTGAGCTTAGGGGGATTCCAAGGTAATCGATGCTTCATATCAACATATTTAAGGGTTATATGGTTCTCAGTTGAAGGAATGGTTACAAATTTATACAAACCTCATAATGCCGGAGAAAAGAGGGATTTTATCAAGTCACTCTGAAAAAACTGGGAAGGATGTCCAGTAAACACTGGGTTTTAGGAGGTGACTTCAATCTCATAACCTCTCTGGAGGAGAGGAAAGGTTGTTGATGCATACTGGATGAAGAACGTGAGACATTCAGAGACCCCAATGGAGAATTAGGACTTGTAGATACCACCACCGGGGAGGGATGGTTCACATGTAACAACAAGAGGACAAGGGAAAAACACATTGCCTCCTTCCTGGAAAGATTCCCGGTGTTTGAATCCATATTGGTTATAGAAAGTGAACTCCATTCAGCTATTCTTCAAGGACCAGGATTGGATCATTGGACGATTGAATTAATGTGGAGTGGGTTGGGTTACCGGTTTAAAAAACCCTTTAGGTTTGAATAGTTTTGGTGAGGGCATCCAGAGTTTGATGAAAAGATCAGGACTTGGTGGGAAGAGATGAGTGAAGGATCTGACCATAGCATGTACAAATTTCAACATATGTTAAAAGGTTTGAAGAAAGGATTAAAATATGGAACAATGAGGAGTTTGCTAATGTTTTTGATGATAAGAAGCTCCTATAATCCCGCTTGCAAGAGGTCCAAACCATTGGGATAAATGAAGGGTATACCACCAACTTGAATATGGAATAATTTAGCCTCTGTTCTAAAATATAGGAGAGGGAAAGAAAAAAGGAAATTCTTTGCTGACAAAAGCCTAGGAATCGATGGTTAAAAGAGGGAGAGAGAAATAAAAAAATTATTGCAGTGCTCGGTCATTCACTACAAGATATAGAACAAAATATTCTCAATTAGGAATGCCAGAGGGGAACGAATGGAAACCATAGAGGAAATAGAAACCACTTTGAACTAGTATTTCAAGGATACAATGTCTGACACAAGGTAGGACATGAAGGGATACATTGCCCAAATAACTAGGTTCATCCCGTCACCAGTTTCCCACAACCATAATGAACTCTTGATTAAACCTATATCCCTTATTGAGGTGGAGGAAATAGTTTTCTAGATGATAGAAGGAAAATCCCTAGGCCCATATGGATTCACAGTGAAATTCTTTCATAATTTCTAGGATCTAATTAAGATGGAATTGCGGAGTACAGTTGAAGACTCTAGGTCTCAAGAAGGATTCTTCCAACATTAAATGCTACATTTCTTACTCTCATTCCAAAATGTGAAGGGGATGATTCTCCAGACAAATTCAAGCCCATAAGCCTATGCAATGTTATCTACAAAATCATAACTAAGGTAATTATGAATAGACTCAAACCCCTCCTACTAGGACTAATATCCCTTAAACAGTTAGGGTTTGTGGTAGGTCGACACATAAAATATGACATTATTTTGGTCCATGAGATGATTCATTCTATAAAATCAAAGAAAATCCAAGGAATGATGGTGAAACTGGACATAGCCAAAGCCTATGAAAAAATCAATTGGAAATTTATTCAAGGTATGTTAGCTTCTTTTGGGTTTAGTGCCGAGTAGATTGAATGTGTAATGAGCTTAGTTTCCTCAAAATTATTCTCAATTCTTGTGAATGGGGTTCCATTTGATCTCATTAAGTCTTCAAGGGGGATAAGGCAGGGAGATACCTTATCCCCCTTTATCTTCATCCTCATAGTGAAATGCTTGGGTAGTTCAATTGCGGCTTTGAGGGACAACAACGATATCAGAGGGCTAAGAGTTAATCCGACGCCGAAAAAAAAACTCACCAACAATTTGTGGATGGTACAATGCTAATTGGTTACCCATCGATGCAAGAATCCCAAAATCTCAAAAACTGTCTTTCCAACTTTGGCAAAGCCTTGGGGTTGAAAATCAATGACCCAAAATCCCAAGTTTTTTTCTTTATCATCCCCCAGATATCAAGAAAGAATATATGTCAGATCTTGGGCTTCGAGGAGAGATCTCTTCCATCGAAATACCTAGCAACCCCTTTAGTGAATTTAATTGGAAAAAAAGGATCATGGACAGAATTATTGGATAGTTTGGAAAAGAGGTTGACAAACTAGATTCTAGGACCCCTTAATTTGGCTAGTAGACTGGTTTTGGTGAAATCAGTCCTACAGGAAGTTCCAACTTATCTCTTTTCCACCTTGGCATCTCAAAAAGTCATCTTGAAAGAGATAAGGAACTTGCAATGGGAATTACTGTGGAATGGAACCAATGAAAGGCAGAGCTCGGCTATGGTGAAATGGGAAACGGTTCGCACCCCTAAACACCAGGGGGTTTTAGGTCTCAAGGACCCATAACATGCAAATGTGGTAAGTTTAGCCAAGATATGGTGGAGATGGGTGACCCATGATCAGGAATCTCAGGTGAAGATGGGGCATATTAAGTATGCTGAGGGATTGGATAGAAGAGATCTTATACGACTCTCAGAAGATACCCCTGGATCCCACATATGGAGAACACCATGGTATGGGAGGAGGTTGGTCCAAGAACACAACTTCTGGGAAGTAAGGAATGTCCAAACAACCTGGGTATCCGAGGACTCATGGAAACAATTACCCCCACTGAAGGAATCTTATGACATTCTTTCACAATGAAGGAAGCTTATGACATTCTGACAAAGGCCGACATCTAACCAACAAATAAAAAGTGGTTAAATTTATGGAAGAAGAAACTGTGGCCCAAAATTACTGTATTAATCTAGGTTGTGATAAGAAGCCGAATTTTAACCAGAGAAAAACTCAAAAGAAGAGGGATGGTAGGACCTTACCGGTGTTGCATGTACAAGCATGAAGAAGAAACAACGAGCGACCTCTTGTATTCTTGCATGTTTGCATCCACTATTTCTGATCAAGGGGACTCGATATTCAAGAATATCTAACCGAGTTAGGAAAAACCCAGAGAGGAATCTAAAAGAATGAACCAAAAACCCTTTTTAGAAACCCATATTGAACCAATTATGGGAGACCTTCCGTCATTTCATGCTATAGGAAATACAGGGAGAGTGAAATTCTAGGACCTTCCCAGTAAAATTCATGTCAACGAGAAGAATATGGGACATTGTCACAAACAAAATGCAAGAAACAATAAGATCAGAATCGTGGGAGAGCTTGGACTGGGAGGCCACATAGGTGGAAGCAACCATTTTTAGGGCTTGGGGACTATTAGGACCCTCATAGTTGAATATTACTAGGAAAACCTAAGCCCGAGTGATGACAAGTGCAGAGAACTGGAATCATCCTCCCTACATTTTTTTAAATCTCAACTTAGATGACGTGTCAAAGGGAAATTCAGGACCAATAGGTTAGATGTGCATCATCCATGATATCAGAGGAATCATGCTGGGTTTCAGGTATGGGTTCATTGGCTAGGAAACTAACAATGCGACATAGATAGAAGGTGTCTTACAGGTAATGGAAAAAGTTTAAGGAAAATTATTGGACTCCCATAATTATCGAAGGAGACTCCCAAGTGGTGATCCAAATGGCCACAAAAATCCACAATGGAACCCAAAGTGCCTAGGTGGCGTAGTTGTGGAGGTTAGGAGGCCAACCGGAGAAGATTAAATAGGTCTAACTATGGGGTTGGCATCCCTCTTTAACCACATTAGAAGACAAAGGAATAAGGTGGGAGACAGGTTGGTGAACCTCGAGAAAAAAACCCATAGAACTGTCAAAGCGAAGGATTGGGGCGAGATGATGGATGAGATGGCTCGGGATAGCAGTGTAAATCTCACACTCCAAGAAATGTGTAGTAGTAATGATATAGGTAGGGAAGGACATTGGGGGAGCTCGGATCAATAACTGGGAATGTTACTAGACAGGTGGTCGGGAGGTAAGTTCAGTTGACTCGCATGCAAGATTTAACTCCACTTTGATTCATTATCAGGAATCCATACTTTCGAAGGATCACCATACGTGCAGAAATGAATGGCAAAAATGGAAAATATGGGTGTCGGTGTGGGATTTATTTTTTCTTGACCACAGACTGAACACAGAGAATCATGGTATGTACTATTCTTATCATGCTCCTAATAAGGAAAATTCTATTTAGGGAGATGATGGGTAACGAGGAAAATCACATAAGTCATTTGTGCACTGTTTCGTATGTAACGAGAGAGAGCGAGACGTGGGTGTTGTGATATCTAGTAAAGTCTTAGTGAAGGTGTGCAGGAAACTAAATGGAAGGCCAAAAAGGGAAATGAAATTGGATTTCAAGCCAAGAGGATGAGTCTAGGAGGGCTTAAATGGCCTAGAAGAAGGCCATGTGGGAATCTAGAATGGTTGAGCTCGTGTTTCCCAAAGAGATTCAATAGATGATATAGAGAAATAACTGTGGGATGTGCTAGATAGAGATATTCTCCATGAGGAGTGTCAAAAGGTATGGGGATGGATCCTTGATCCTAGCCACAACAAAGGAATACTAAGTCAGTATGAGAGGAGCGTGGCTCAATTTTGGGTTATGAAAAATCTCATCGGGCGGTTGGCTTGGGACATGATGGGAGTTTGGTAGGCATGTGAGGCCATAATGGGTTATGATGGATGGGGTTGTTTTTCAACCGTGCTATATCAGTCAGGTTGAGACTAGCCTGAAATGGAAGACTAGGACCTAGTTTGGATCAGGAAGGGTCAGCAATGGTGTGAAAACCAGTGAGAATGTAGTTCCCATGGGTAAATGGGGTTGGGTAAGGCTGATTTCTGACAATAGGAGTACTCACTGGAATGGTAGGAATAGCAAGAAGGGCTGTAGAAGGGCCAAATACCCCATGCATGAATGGAAGTATGGTATGAGCCATGGTGGTTGGAGTGGGGCCACCACTAGTGGGTAGCGGACCAACAATAGTGTGGGCGGTGGCAAGGGGACCACTAGGACCAGGACCTGGTTGTGGCAGTGTCAACAAGTATTAGAGGATTTTGGTACCCTAATGGAAAAAAACTATGTATCGGATGTAAGTGACAAATGGGTGTTATTTGGATGCCTATCCCCAGTGTCCTAACTTAATTGCAATATTTTTTTGGTCCTCAAATGAGGTTACAATGTTGGTTGAGTTAAATTAAATTTTAGGTTAGATTGGGGTCATGAACCAAGCGTTTTACTTTAGGGTGTGAGATGTGTGCACAAGTGGTGTGTAATTTCTAAACCTCAACGATCTCATTAACAAGATGTAAATGCAGATAAATAATAGTTAATGCCAGTAAATAAAATGTACACAAGTAAATGAGCGCATAAGGAACTTAACAGGTTGTAGGAAACACAGAGGGGGTCTCAACCACCAAGCTCGACTAAGAGAGCTCACATACAAGGTGGATAGGACCACAAAAAAAACCAGGGGGATATAAGTAATTAGACTGGGAAGAAAAAAATCGGGGAAGGGGTAGAAGATAGATAGGGGGTTTGGAAAAGGGCCTTAAACACAAAAAGGGATTGAAAAAGCTGTAGGTTTCACCTATCGATGGAAAAAGTGTGATCGAGGTCTATCAAATAGTCATTATTAGGGAAGAAAATCAACAGATAGACTCATGTCACACAAAACAGGGGGTTACATGTGACAAGTCGCACAAAACTGGGTCACAGTAGCGACTAGGATTGCTTCGGAAGCCTGGACAAGTGTGATCTGGAGTTTTGGTATAGTTTGCACTTATCGAGGAATAAAGCATGACCTAGGTCACACTTATCAAGAAAAAAAGTGCAACATGGGTCGCATATTTCTGCCGAATAGATATGATTCGACAAAAATTGAGGGTTTTTTGAGAAAACATTGCTGGCTTGGGCCGGGGGGGCAGGCACTGTGACAGGACTGGTTTATATCTACCCTAGGGGGGAATATATATGATGGTTGAAGGTACCCAAGTAGAAAAAACCAGTATAAACACCTACAAAAATAGAGATATGAGGGGATCGAGCCAACATAGTCGTTAAAACTGTAGTGGGGATTTTTCCCCTACTACATGCAAAAACACCTACCCTAGATCAACCAGACCATATGGTAGAAGTCATGGTGTGAGGGATTCCTCAAACTAGGCTTGCAATAATAAAAGACAACAATGAGAATATTTTTATGTATATTTTTCTAACTAATAAACAAGAATAGGCATACCTTTCAATAATATGGGCCACTGCAGCCGTTTGAGGAAATGGTCCATTGGCTCCATGGTCTGGTTCTCCATTCGTCTCCACTAATAGTTGTCAAAAACAGGGAATGGATACAAGAGGGTATGGAGAAAGCTCAACATACATCATGGGAATGATATGGAAAAAATATGGGAACAATGGTGAAAAGTGAAAATTTTATGGAATGACCGAAAGTTTTTGGGAATCCTTTGTGGGGATTCCTTCACAATGTATTTATAGGATGATCCAACGTTTTTTAACCCATGGTATTTTATTGTGCATGGTATTTGTCCATGGTTTTTACCCCATTCTCTTTTTATGGGTTTTTTGTCCCTTCTGGAGAGAGTGGGGCTATGTCACAATAAATGCTCAACTTCCATGTATTTATGGGGGAAGGTATAATAATGTTTTGGACCATTTTTAATGGAATTTTAGTTGTGAAGGTCAAAATGAATGGAATGATGGTGGGATTATGATGTATACTTATGGTTTGGACCATAAAGAGCTAGGTGAATATTTTTGGTGTTAACACGGCCTAGGTTCAGATTCCTTGTTCGTAGAAAAAACCCAAGATATTGACCCGATAGAGGAGATCTCTGTCGATAACACCTGCTACACAGATGAAGTCTCACATGAGATATATTATGGTCAAAGTCTAGAACTAGGTTTCTGTATTTATGAGGGGGATTTTCTTATTACAAAAAACCGGGGAAGAAAATTCTATCACATACATTCATTCAAGAATACATCCTATTGATCCATCGACATATATGACAGTATGTAACATAAAGCATTAGTACTCATTAACGAATATTCCATATGATCATAACACTAGATGCGTAACATATATACATAAGTTCATTCCCATCATATATGCTTGACACATTCATATCAAATCATTCACAAACGATATGCATTTGACATAAACACAATGAATAAATACACACAGACACAAGGTTTAACGTGGAAACCCATCCAGGAAAAACCACAAAGCTGCTCTTCATATGGCATGATGAATGGTTTAGAACCTTTGGTCTGCATAGTCATCTTGCAAAATATTATTTAGGTATTCTTTACATTTCATGGATTCTTTTCTCGTCTCATGCTCCCTGTTAGGTATTTCTCTCTTTTCTTGCTCTTCCTCTTCATCTTAATCGTTGTCTATGAATATGCATGATATGTCATCGATACACAGTAGACAACACCGCTTGGATCGATGCTTCTATGCCTTTAAACTTCTTGATTTAATTGTTGACTAAGTCACAATTTCTAGCCGACAGGTTGTATTTCTAATTTAACTCGTCCCATTACATCTAAAAATAGGCACTATCGACCCATATTACAATCATGCTTTATTTCCAAAAGTAATCTATCATTCTAACTAACTCTTAACCAAAAATATGTTGAAATCTTCGTCTCGACCTGCTTTCTTCCTCTTTTTTTGTGGCTCCATCCATCGTGGTCTTTGCATATCCAATCTTATAACCCATAATACATCCCACACCCAACACAAGGACGACCTCCTTCTCTACTACACAGTCCATTAGGAACCCCTTCCCTCTAGTTCTATTTAGAGTGGGCATAGAAAGATTCTATCTACTAAATATTCATATATTCTTGCGTTCACTGGGTTTATCAAACAATTTCGATCTCTTATCTCTCTCCCAATTCAATCCACTCTTGGATTTTTTTGAATTATGGCCATGTGACTTTCAATCATGAAATTCAACTTCCATTCGTCCAAATTTGAGTCTTCCTATGTATTTTTTGGCCTTTGGCACTCATATTCTCCCCAAGTTTTATGTCTATGGATTCCCAATCGGATTTCACTACTCAAATCAAATTTTAGGAATTTTCACACTCTAAAATGTGGCTTCTTTCTTGGTTGTGATTTATTCATTTTTTCACTACATGGAATGCATAACAAGCTGAGAACTCATGTCTGGTTGTTTAACAATGGAACGAGGATGGTGGAAAACTAATTTCCATTAGGAAACTGACTTTGGGTTCAGGTAAATTAATCCCATACTCAACCATATGAATTTCTAAGTTTTCCCATTCTCCATTCATTCATGATCTGATTTCTCAACTATCTTGTTACAACATAATTAAATATCAACAAGGGAAATCAAGATGGGTTTTCAAGTGACACTTGGAAACAATGGATTCAATCCCACAACCCATTACCTATCCCTAGTGGATACATACAACCCACTCATTTTTTTTGCTTCCATAGTTCTTGGAATTTTATTCGCATTATAAATACTTACACGCTTTAACATTTTCCTATGCCTTACTAGAACATGGCTCACAAAATATAAAATACTTTCCTCTTAAAATTCGAGCATTCACTGGTGGTGGATTGTCCTTGATATCGATGCTAAGATTCATTATACACAATGTTTACATATCGATCCAATCTATTTTAATGGTAAAAATGGGGGTATGACAATACAATCCATGTCTATATTTGTTTGGTGAACTTGGCCTCCTCTACACATGTAATTTTGGTTGTCAAGGTACCCTCTTATCCTTATAGTTCTCAACCATATTAAATTCCCTAAAATATAACTAGGGGGAATCCATGAGCTTGTATACTAGCCAAAGTGAGTCATTCTCCCTTTCACCATACAATTCAATGCATAAATATCAGAAAACACAAAATATGGTCATGTAATGAGGAACAAACAAAATAAATCATTGATGGGTGTTTGTGCCAAAATACACTACCATCCCAACAAGTTCTAGTGAAATAAGTATGGATAACTCTCACTTACCTTGGTATGGGAGAAAAAAATACTTTTGCATCTCATTGAATAATATGCAACCTTTATGCAACATAATTCCAATTTCTCTAAATTCTTGTAAATATAAAAGTTCCATGCCATGAATTAAGAACAAAACTTGGTGGACTCTTCCCATGTTGATTAGACTTGAATAATTAAGTGAAAAAACATTCTTTTACAATCTTTCAAAATTCTAAAGGATTTATCTGATTTAGCCTTCCTTTTATAGTCCACCAATGGTAGGGTATGAAATAAATGATTCATTATGTCCCATAAATGGGCCATTTTATTTAAATGAAAACATATAAGTATGATGGTGCATTTACTTGGTCCACCAATGCTTCCAACACGTTCTTTGCATATAATGTTGTAGGGGCATGTTGGATTAATTCATCATTATAGGGGCAGGGAAGGTTGTATACAAGACCATTGCAATCATTCAAGCCAAAGTGTTGATTTTTTTTTTGCAACTTTAAGTTTTGTCTTGCCAAAAGTTGGAGCGAAACAGAGAAAAAGAAGCCCATCCCTTCTAATTTACATCTTGTTAAAAGAGGAACAAGCAAAGGAATCAACATACAAACCGTTAAAGAAAAAAATAGAGCCAAAACCCAATGCTTTCAATACAAAAAAAAATAAAGGGCCTCTCCACTCAATCATAGACCTTTCCAAAATCAACTTTGATGAAAAAGACATCGAAAACAAAAAAACCCATGCAGATTTAACTAACCTAAATTTATATTGCAAAAGAGGGTTTCAGTTGCAAATTTGTAGAAGTGAGTTGTCAAGAGTGATGGAAAAGCATGCTAATCCTGAAATTTGGAGATAAAATAATGGAGGATGGGTTGGAAATAAAAGATACCATTTTCCTGGTTAACTATCTTTACCTTATCCACAAAAAAAGCTGGATAAAAGAAGAATAAGGAATAATCTATAGGAAATTGCAGTTACTAATTCTGGGAGTCAATAAAGTGGTCAATATCAACCCGGAATCAGAATTAAAGCATTCCTAGGGTATAGATGGAAAGTGTTGACTTTAAGGTGAAACTGGATGCCAACCATCTAGGCCAGTGGGTAGGAAATTAATCAAAATTAATTAATTATCCTAAGTTGTGAGTGGGTTTAATAATATTCCAAAACCCCCCTTTAAGTCTAACTTTATGATGGTATATAGATGCATATGGATGCATATAGCTCCCAAAAATAAGGCTATGGTCACCCTTTAACAATTATTATGTCCAAAAAGCTGAGGGAAAAGGCAAAACCACATGGGGAAAATCGTCCCTCAAGAAAGGACATGAGTGGCAAACTAAAAATGCTAAAGTTCTACTGATGCTGATCCAATATAAATATTGATGTTTGGAGGAATATTCTTCTTGGGAAGAAGAGAAATATGCTCACGTGGATTAAGAACAATTGCAGGATGGAAACAAGGACCATGTAGAACAACTGAAATCCAATGACGTGAAAGCTCTTGAGAGTTATAATCAGCTCCAATATGATGTAATGACTTGAAATTCAAACCAATAGAGATAAAATCAGCTCTAGATAGGTGAAATAACTGTCCACACGAATTTATAATGTATCCATCTTCATTTAGACAGAGAGAATATGCACAAGTGATAATGTAGGAACATAGAGAGGGCATAAGATGAAGGCATGTGAATGAAAAAGCTCCATGGGTTTATCTAGCATATAAAGAATCCAAAAGATCACATATGAGCATATCAATAGACTCATGGGAATACACTGATAATGAATCCTTTGCGATAGAAAAGGAGGATTTAAGGAGACGTTCAAAATATTCAAGGAGGCTCCGAGGATTGATGCCAAGAACAAAGGAGGAGATGCAGAAGCGCATGATATCAAGTATGGTGAGTGGCATGACAAAAATAAACCTTAATATGGCTAAGAAAACATCTAGGAAGACACTAGGTTGTGCACCATCAATGAGAGAGGTATACACAAAGTTTGAAGGATATGACACATAGATCTCAGAATCTAGGATAGGAGACATAAAGAACAATAAATGTGTGAGTGAATCAGTAACAATAGAAATAGCAGCTCCATTAGTCACTTTTTTTTCATCATCAACATCACAAGAAGATGAATCAACTTCAAGAGACACAGGAAATGATGGCTCTTGAATATTTGCTTCTTGATTGAAGAAGGAAGCATTCAAATCAAAGAGGGTAAAAGCAGCAAGAGCTGTATGAGAGACTTCTTCATCATAAATAACTTCATCAGAGAATGTATAGGCCAATACATCTTGAGAGAGAGCACAAGAGGAGATGTTGGGTTCGCTCCATGCTTCATATTATTCTTCCTGCATACCAAAAGGTTTGTCCAAATTGTTCCAAAGCTCAAATGGATACTCAATGAAATCTATGAGATGATGTATATTTGGAGATATTCCCAAACACATAATTCCATAAGATCTATCAAAATTATTTATCTCATAAATATTATCTTCATAAGACTCAGGTTTACTGAAAGCACTAGTGGAGACATCAAAGAGACATTGCCTCTTCAAGTATGCACTCATCTTTGGATTCAAATCAACATAGTTGAAAGGAGATAGTAGAGGAACTTTTGAATCCATGTAGAAGTTGTTGCACCTGCAAATATGAAAAGGATAATTAATTGATGAGCTCCCAAATCTCTGATACCATGTCAAAATTCTAAAGCCTCGATGGAAACATGAATTCCATAAACAAGCTAAGAATCTAAGCACACAATTAACCACAGTGGAAATTGCAGAGAATTAGCTTAAGGAAAGAAGAAGAGGAATTAATGAACACACATTAATGAATGACCAATAAATGATAATTGATATTATTACAATGGTAATACATCCTTATAAAGATGATTTGAGTTGATGGAAGACAACTCATTTCTAGCTCATAAATCAGACTTACCAAATATGATAAACCCCCATAGGTGGCTAAAGTACTTCCCAAATCAGTCAAGGAGCTCATGAATTATAAAAATCATGAGTGAGTTGTCAAGAGTGATGGAAAAACATGCCAATCCTGGAATATGGAGAGAGAATAATGGAGGATGGGTTGGAAACAAAAGATACTGGTTTCCTAGTTAACTAGCTTTACCTTATCCACAAAAAAGTTGGATAAAAGCAGAATCAGGAAGAATCTGCAGGAAAGCATAGTTACTAATTCTGGGAGTAAATAAAGTGGTCAAGTTCAACCTAGAATAAAAGTTAAAGCATTCCTGTGGTATAGATGGCAAGTGTTGACTTTAAGGTGCAAGTGGATGCCAACTATCTAGGCTAGTCGGTAGGAAATTAATAAAAATTAATTAATTATTTTATCCTAAGCTACGAGCGGGTTTAATAATATTCCAATAGTGCTGATACCGAAACCGCCAATCCCATTGTCAGAAGTCAGACGTCAACGCTGTCCAAAAAATAATATCAATAACCCTTTTAACCTTCCAATCTAGATGTCGAAATTTGGGAGTCATAATTCGGTACTGAATGAAAACAAATATCCAACGAACCTTCCAACGACAATCAAATACCTTTATTTCTGTTTGCCCATTGACTTTGGTTCGTGGCCCCCATGAACCATTCTTCTCGGCTACGCCCCATAGAGAAACTCCAATGTTCATGAGACTTTCCTTCATGGACCTTTTCTTCATCGCGCTCATGGACCTTTCATCTTGGTACTACCACAAACCCCTTCTGTGGACCTCCACAGTATTATTTTCCACCGCACCAATAGAATTTCTCCGTAGATCCCCACTAAATTTTTTTCATGATATCCCCACATAATTCTTTGGAGCTCCTGTGGGTTTTGGACTTTGGCCACCTGCAACTTGTCCTAGAGTGGTTGGTCCACACCAAATCCCTTTTTTTTACATGGCACAATTGGGTCCATCGCATATTTTTCAAATTTTCCATTTCAAAGGTGGTAATGACTCTCTAAGAAAGAGGTTTGGAAAGCTATTACTCGAGTCTTTTCCAGTTAAAATCAAACACATGGATAGACAATGTCTGGCAACAACTTTCCCGACCACCGTTATCTAGCATGAAAGTTAAGGCTACGTCTTGAATCATATTCGTTGATCACGATTTCATCTCCCCGACTTCATTAATTCAATATACTATTCCTATCAAAAGTGTATAGATTAATTCATGGTATTTTTAAAACACCGTATGTAACTTAAAACCACGATTTTTACCAAAAAAAATTATCAACACTTCCAATGCATTTTTGTTTCTTTCCCATGAGTATGGATTCTATCCAAAACAACCCCATAGCTATAACCTTTCCCTCTGCTACCACTATGTCATGTCCTCTCCCATTAATTAGACCTATGGAGGGAACATGAGCGGAATAGAAGGTGATAAATTTCACCCCAAGGAAAAATTATAAAATAAACATTTAAATGCATGTGCAGATGCATAATAAACATAGACAACCAAATTAACTCTATCAAGCACACACATCATGCATATATCAACATGCTCATCACATACATAACAATAAAATCATGCACTTAAATAAACTCATTTTTATGCTATCCACATGCATTCAAATTTAACATTGCAAACTTAATCATCTCATTCAGTATGACATAAACAAATAGTTACACATAATACATAAATTTGGCATAATTAGAGAAAATAGTGAACACTTATCTTTTAATTGAAATTTTCGAGGAAGTTGGCTATGGAAGAACATTCCACCCAACCGTAGGAATTTATCCATCCTATATTATTTCAGATGAGAGACCACCCCCAAGCTATGATATGTATCCACTAATGTGGAACTACTTAGGATCACTCACAACCACATGTGCAATCACTCAGGTTAAGCCAACACACAACTAGGTTTGTCAAGCATGCAGGGAGATAGGGAAGGAGAATGCTACTCCAGTCATCTCAACCACATAGATACAATCATCTCAATTGATTTTAACCATCCTTAACACCCACAATACCTACCACATCAAACATAACGAAGTCCCCATTCTCTGTTACACAATCCTTCATGCATCCCTTCCCACCAGTGCTCTTCATAGTGGGCATAGAAAGGTCCAAGCTGCTAAATATTCAGAGATTCTTTCCTTCAATGTTATCAAGCAATTCTGACCTTTGATATATCTCCCAATTCAATCCACTCTTGTATTTTTTCGAATTGTGGCCACGTGACTCTCAATCACAAAATTCAACTTCAAAGCTTCCAAATATGAGTCTTCTTATGGATTTTTGGGCCTTTGACACTCTCAAATTCACTGCAGGGATTATGTCTATGTATTCAGATCCCACATATTCAGATATGATAGGTTTGATAATTTATATAATAAGTATCGAAAGTAATAATAAGAGATATGGATGCATATATGCATAAGTGAGTGAGTGTGTGAATGAATGTACACATGAATGGTTAATTGAATGAAGAACGTAGTTCAATACTTTGCACTTATGCGATTATCTAATGTCTTCTTTTCAATAACCAGAAGTATGTTTAATTCTCTATGTATATGAGTATTTATTATTGATAGAAATGTTTATAGAATTCATAAATACGGAGATGTATTCATGCGAGTGCAACATGAACGAATTGATGGTTCCCCTGATAAATTCGTTTCTAATTGTCTAAGTCAAAATATGTAATTTCAACATATCTGCAGTCGTAGATGAATTCTGCAAAAGAAAAGTGTATGAGAATGAAGTTGCACACTTGATCAGAAATCAACGGCTAGGAAGTGTTCCACAAATGATCGACGATTCTCAGAAGTTGTGGGAAGAGACCCACGGGAAGAAAATTGCGGAAGCCCATTTTTGGGAAAAGTGGGAAGGTGTATCCGCAATCCGCAATCAGATTACGGAAAGGACCATTGAGTCTGCAAGATTGAGGAAGTCGAGTTTTTGAAGATCGAGAATTGCATTCTCGCAATCCGCAATCCACAATTGTGGAATGGATCTTGCGAAAAGGAAATTGCAGAAGGGAAACTAGGGAGGACTCAATTAAAAAAATTAAGGTTGTAGAACCAAGCTCGCAGAAAGTTGGTTACGGAAGCAGAGTTGTGAAACCAAGCTTGCAAAAAGTTGGTTGTGGAATCCAGCTTGTGGAAGAAGGTTTGAATCAACATTTTAAGCTCATTGAAAGGAATTTAGGTCTACTAGCTCTTACCTTCCATCAACACTTATCTTTTAATTGAAATTTCTGAGGAAGCTCGCTATGGAAGAACATTCCACCTAACTGTAGGACTTTATCCATCCTATATTATTTCATATGAGAGACCACCCCCAAGCTACGATATATATCCACTAAGGTGGAACTACTTAGGCTACCTCACAACCACATGTACAATCACTCATGTTAATCCAACACACAACTGAGGTTGTCAAGCATGCAGGGAAATAGGGAAGGAGAATTCTAACCCAGTCATCTCAACCACATAGATATAAGCATATCAATTGATCTCAACAAGCCTTAGAACCCACAATACCTACCGCATCAAACATAAGGAAGGTACCATTCTCTATTACATAGTTCCTCAGGCACCCCTTCCCACCAGTGCTCTTCATGGTGGGCATAGAAAGGTCCAAGATGATAAATCTTTAGAGATTCTTTCATTCACTATTATGAAGAAATTTTGACCTCTGATCTCTCTCCCAATTCAATCCACTCTTGTATTTTTTGGAATTGTGGCCACATGACTCTCAATCACGAAATTCAACATCTAGGATTCCAAATATGAGTCTTCTTATGGATTTTTAGGCCTTTAACACTCTAAAAATCACCACAGGGTTTATGTCTATGTATTCCCCACTGGATTTCACTGCTCACATCAAATTTTTGGTGATTTTGACACTCTAAAACATGGCTTCTTTCCCAGTTTCTATTTTTGTAATTTTTCACTGCTAGGAATGCATAACAATATGAGAATTGATATCTGGTTGTTCCACAATGGAATGAGAATGATGGAAATATAAATGAGGAAATTTACTTTCGGTCAAGTAAATTGAGCCCATACTAACCCATATGAATTTTTGAGTTTTCCCATTCCCCATTCATTCACGAGCTAACTTTTCAACTACCTTCTTACAAAAAAATTACATATCGGCAAGGGGAGTCTAGATGGGTTGTCAAGTGACACTTGGAAACAATGGATTCAAGCCCTCAATCCCTTACCTATCCCTAGTGGATACATACAACCCTCTCATTTGAGTTGCTTCCATAGCCATCTCTTGGAATTTTATTTGCATTATAAATATTTACACGCTTTTACAATTTCTTATGGCTTACTCGCACATGGCTCAGAAAATATAAAATACTTTCCTTTTAAAAGATGAGCATTCACTAGTGGGGGATTGTCCTTGAGCTCCAGACTAGGATTCATTATACACGATGTTTACATATCAAGCCAATAAATTTTAATAGTCAAAATGGGGTTATTACAATACAATCCGGTTTATATTTGTTTGGTGAACTTCGCCTCCTTCTCTACACATCTGATCTACACATGTGATTTTGGTTGTTAAGGTACCCTCCTTATCCTTATAGTTCTTAACCATATTAAATTCCTTAAAATAAAACTAAGGGGGAATCCATGAGCTCATCTACTAGCCAAAATGAGCCCTTCTCCCTTTCACCATATAATTCAATGCATAAATATTAGAAAAGCACAAAATATGATCATCTAATGAAGAACATAGAAAATAAATCATTAATGGGGGTTTCTGCAACAATCCAGTACCACCCCAACAAGTTGTAGTGAAATAAGTATGGCTAACTCTCCCTTACCTTTGGTATTAGAGAAAAAAATACTTTTGCATCTCACCAAATAATATACAACCTTTATGCAATAGAATTCCAATTTCTCTAAATTCTTGTAAATATAAAAGTTCCATGCCCCAAATTGAACACAAAACTTGGTGGACTCTTCCCATGTTGCTTAGACTTAAATAATTATGTGAAAAAACATTCTTTCACAACCTTTCAAAATTCTAATGGATTTATTGGTGTAGTCTTCTTTGTTTAGTCCACCAATAGTAGGGTATGAAATAAATGATTCATTATGTCCCATAAATTTTTCATTATGTTCCATAAATGATTCACTATAGGATGATGGCACATTTACTTGGTCCACCAGTGCTTCCAACATGTTCTTTGTTATTTTCATTATCTCTGCATATGTTGTAGGGGCATGTTGGAAGAATTAGTCATTCTAGGGGAATGTGGGATAAAAGACAACCAAAAGGCCCCATTTCTTCGATAGATTTGTGATTGAATCCGATTAAAATTAAGCTTGAGAATCACGTTACAAGATCTTCCCCAAATGTTAGTAACGTTACATCACGTTACAAGATCTTCCCCATACTGGGCTATAGAGCACCTCTCAGTGCAACAAGCTAATATGGTAGGGAAAAAACCATGAAAGCAGTTACATCGAGTAGAGGATAATCTATGAAAAGTAAAAAAAAATAGAGGCAAGGATAAAAATATAACATAACAATGTTTTAGAGAATATCGCAAGGATAGTGGAGGAAATTGGAGACGAGGTGAGAGGACAAAAAGGGGTGACACCCACTAATTAGGTTAATAAAGAAAGTTTGAAATGGACACTAGACACTCTTTTTTAGGATCAATGATACCAAACTTCTTAAAAATTAGGGCAATCTTATTCATGAAATTTGGGAAAGTAAAATAAAAGTGAGGACAAGGGAAAGGATGAACAAGGATGTAGAGGAGTTGAGCTATGTAGATGCAATTCAATCTCAAGAAGCCAAGGAGAACAATCTTTATAGCTCTTTTGTAAATTTTTTATAAAAGTTAGCTTTAAAAAAAAAAACTTAACTTGAATGAGCCTAAAATTCAAGGATATGCATTTCACTCTAAGAGATCATAAGTTCAAATGGAAGTAATATTTAATGGTTACTTGAAATAATTGAACCACGAATTAATGGTTATTTGGATTAAATGGATCATAATGATTTAACATGAGTTTTATAATGCTCTATGGAAATTGCTACAACTTATTTGTTTTTCATAAATATAAAGAAAATTTATAATAAACTAAATAATTCCTTGTTGTTAAAGGATAAATGAACACATGTGAGCTAGATTATTAAATAATTCTATGGTATTAACCTCACATATCCTACCTTTAGATATGCAATGAGTATCTATATTCACCTTCAATCTCAAAAAATGGAGAATAGTTGAAAAGATGACTCTTTAGGGCAATCATGAAAACATATGCATTCCATTTTCCATAATTACATAAGTAGACTTTTACACCAACCTCACACACTCATTCAATGAATGGATGAAAGA
>LPNX011090064.1:124897-139269 GCA_001517045.1 Pseudotsuga menziesii | reverse complement strand
TTAGGTCTCACTTTGAATTAGGGGATAGATTGTGTGCACGTGAGATTATGAATCCAAAATGGTTACTCAATGACAATAACAATGTAGAAAAACTTTGAAAAACTAAAAATTTAAACAATGCTGGAAACAAGGAACAGAAATGGCTGCAGGTCTGCAAGCGGTACAGGTGGCTGTGCAAGTGCAGGAAAAATGGAGGCAAAGACGCTGGGTTTCGGCGCAAAAACAAAGTCAAAAACAGTTTGCGGACCGCGGGTATGGGGCGGACTCACGCGGTCGGACCGCGGGTTGGAAGGCAATAGTCGCGCGCAGATCACGGGTTTGAAGGAAACAGGCGCGGTCTAGGTCGCGGGTTTCGGGCTGACAGCGGCGGTCGGAGCGCGCCTGTGTAATGAACAGGCACGGTCGGATCGCGACTGTGGGCAGAAAAAACGCGGTCAGGGCGTAGGACAAAATGGCTGACAGCGGCGGGCTGGTCGCGGGTTAGGGCCTGAAATGCGCGGTCGGGCCGCGGCTGCGGAAGGAAAAAACGCGGTTTTCGGCGGCCGAAAACGACGGCTGAAAGTACAGTACGAAAAGAAAAATAACAATAAAAAGAGACAGCGGAGTCGCCAAAACTGTAGCTAGGGTTTTCACCCTAGCTTGTACTAATGAGCACCTACTAAGGAATCTGGAATCCTTAGTAGCAGTTCAATAATGTAAACAAAAATAAAAGTAAACTAAAGCAGTAAAAGTAAATAAACAATATGAAGTAAGAACAGTAAAGAAATGTGTAATAGTGATTTTATTTATGTTACCTCCAATGAGGAGGTTGATGGAGTCCGTTGCGCTGGTTCGATGTCGGTGGCTCCGAGCTCCAAGCTGCTTCTTTTCCTTTTCCGGTGGTGGAAATGGGCCAAAAAGGTTCTCAATGGTGAAAATGGCTTGTTGGTAAGCTAGGGTTTTGAGAATAATTTCGGCAGAGGCAGGATGCTTTTGACTGTGGATGTTAAAATGAGGGGTCTCCACCACTTATTTATAGTTTTTTAGTGGTGGAGTGCTGGCCCATGGTTTTGGAAACCATGTGGTTTAGGGCAGCTTGTTTAGGGTTTTTGCTGTTTTTAGGGTTTTCCTCCTTTTTCCTCATTATTTTTATTCCTTTTCTTCCCTTTTGGGGATTTTTGCTATCTTTAGAGGAATTTTGGTTATTTTTGGAGGAAAAAGGGGTTTTTTGACCTTTTGGAGGCATTTTAGGCCTTTTGGAGCCTTTTTAGATGGTTTTATGGCCTTTTGGAGGCATTTTAGGCCTTTTGGAGGCTTTTTAGTGGGATTTTCAGAGAAATATGGTAGGCAAATGGACAAATGAGCCATGTAGTGGGGTAGATGAGGTAGTTAACCATTTTTGGGTGTTAACAACAGCCCCTCTATCACTACTATATTCTTCCTGAGTCTTCTCCTCTCTGATCGCTATGACATTACAACAAAATCGGCATCCCTCTCCATGGATTACTGCTGACTAGAAAAATACTACTAAAAATTGAACAGGGATGAATGAAAACCTCACAGACCAACCTTCTAACTATTGCATCCCTCCTATTTATACTAATTTACATGGCCACGTAGGGCCAATTGCATACTGGTAGTCTGTTAGCCGTCACCATTAGCCACCCCTCTAGTTATAGATATGGTGATCATGACTTGACATGATGAACTATCGACCTAACTTACAAATATCTTCTCATACATGAGTAGCTGCAGGCTTACGCCACCCTATATGACCATGATCTAGATTCTGCATCTATCGCTTTTTGAACGTTTTCCCTTGCGTGCTTCCACACTTTCCTTTCCTTTGCTGCATGCCTCTCTGTTCTACCTTAGTGAACCCCTTACATCCTTTGCAATCTTCCTTTGCTTCTATCATGCATGTGGCGCATTTTCCTTGGTTGTGCGCGTGAACTTCCTTCATATGCCCCTTTCCCGGGCCAACAGGTCCTGATTGGTCCATTCCTCTTCACATATCTACTGATGCCTCTGATACGGCCATAGGAGGAGTCCTCAGCCAAAAATAAGTACAAGCACCTTATGCCATTTATTTTATTAGTAAGAATTTGACTCCTGTCAAGCTTAATTATACTATTACTAAAAAAGAATTTTTGGCAGTATTTTATTCTATTAATAAGTTTCATCATTACATTATAGGTTATGAAGTTTTTGTGCATAACGATCACTCTGCCATTATATTTCTAATGAATAAACCAATCACCAATGGTAGAGTGACCTGGTGGCTTCTTTTATTGCAAGAATTTAACATTACCGTCATTGACCGACCTGGTAAAGAAAATATAGTAGAAGATTTCCTTTCTTGTATTCAACATGAAGATAGTACTAAACCAGTTGACGACACTTTTCCTGATGAACATCTATTTGTTGTATCTGTCCAGACCCCTTGGTTCGCAGATATTGCCAATTATTTAGCAACTGGGAAAATACCAAACCGTTTGCCCCCACATGAGAAGCGTTGGATTATAGTTCAGAGTTCCAATTATTCTTGGGTTGACAACGATCTCTTCCGCACTGGTCAAAATCTTATTATTCGACGATGCGTGCGGGAGGATGAAATGACTGACATCCTCCATGCATTCCCTAATGGACCATGTAGAGGACATTTTTCTGATAAGAGGATGGCATACGAAGTATTACATTATGGTTATTATTGGCCAAGCATTTTTAAAGATGCTGCCAAATATTTCAAAGGATGGGATAGTTGCCAAAGAATGGGTGGAGCTACACCATCTGATCAAATGCCCCTACAACCTCAAGTCATGATTGAACCTTTTGAGAAATGGGCTCTTGATTTTGTAGGACAAATTTCTCCCATGTCTCGTAAAAATAAATATATCTTAGTTTGCACGGACTATGTCACTAAATGGGTAGAATCTAAAGCTTTGTTTAGAGCTACATAGAAATCAGTGGTAGAATTCATATATGAAGAAATATTCACCCAGTTTGGTGTACCTAGAGAAATTGTCATAGATCAAGGTACTCAATTTACTTTTAAGTTTATGAAAGAACTTACTACAAAATATGGAATCTGACATTGCAAATCTTCACCTTATCACCCTTAGACTAATGGTCAGGTAGAATCAACTAATAAAGTATTAGAAGTCATTTTAACTAAAACCATTCACTTACATCATAACGACTGGGCAGATAGACTCCTAGATGCTTTATGGGCCTATAGGATAACATGGAGAAACACTACCGAACATACCCCTTATGAGTTAGTGTATAGCAAACAAGTCCTTTTACCTATTGAATTTAAAGTTAAAACCTTTCGTATGGCAGCACAATTAGGCATGAATTTGGATGAAGCACAGAAACAACGAATATTGCAGATTAATGAGTTAGACGAGATTAGACAAGATGCACTCCAAAGAACCATGCTAATACATAATCAATGAAATACATGGCGTGATAAATTTATTAAGAAAAAACAGTTTAATACTGGAGATTGGGCACTATTATTCAACTCATGGTTTAAAAATTTTAAAGGAAAATTAACTACCTGTTGGATGGGTCCATACAAAGTTGTTACATATTTTGACAATGGGTCGGTAAAAATTAAAATAATTGATGGCTCAGAAATTTCCTTTGAAGTAAATGGACATAGACTCAGACTTTATCATCAACCGACATCTAAATAGGATTTTATACAAAATGTTTTGTAGCGGAATGAAATGGAATTAGTTGAAGGGGAAGCTATTCCTCCTCCTCCTAATCCTTGAAAAGTATTTTGGGTTATTATCACTTGTATATATGTAAATATGTGCTTGTTTCTTTGAATAAATAAGAGTCACTTCTAATAAAATTGTTTACAAGAGACTCTTTTTCTTTTTATTATGTCTTTATGAATAAATTGGATCATCTAATGAGTGGTTTTGCAGTTTGATTACTGAGTATTCTATCTCTATAAACAGCTTATGGAGTATTACTTGGAAAAGGGAAGTATGTTAAAATACTTATCAGATATCTTAACCTTTCTTGGGGTACTTTTGAAATTTTCAGCTTATAGTGACAATTAAAAAATAAATTATCCTTTGTATATCATACTTAACCAACTCTTCTATGATTCATATGGTTTTTGATATTTTGATTTAGACACGTATATTTCTGATTTATTCTTTTGAACAGTTGCTTGATAGACCTACTTTCATTATCATATTTTTCATATTCTCATCTTACACCTATGGATTACTAGTTCATCTTATGCTTGTTGTCAAAACTTGTCTCTCAAGTATTTTAGTGATAACTCGAGAGTTTGTGGAATTTTTGTCTATGGAGAACATTACTTTTCTTTTATGAAGAAGAAGGACTATTAGGTTAAAGAACAACTTCAAGTTATCCTCTTTTGACATGATCTATGGTTATGGCCATTATGAAATTACTTATAAGTTTATTTTAAACAAAAAAAAATTGAATTATGTGTTTAGTAGGACTTAACACACTATAGTACCAATCGGCTTCCATATATTTAATATCATTATACAAGGAAAACATGTCGGAGTACGAAACAGGCTTGCTGGCAGTGGGTCAATGCTAAGTAAAATTTCAAAACACAGAAGCTCGATAAATGCAAGTAAACTCGTCGAGGTACTGAACAGGCTCGCTGGCAGCGGGATTATGCTTGCATGGTACCGAGGTAAACCTGTCGGGGTACTAAACAGGCCTGCTAGCAACAGGGCAATACCTGGTAAACGAGATCTGGTTTATGCACTACTATGCACATAGTTCGTAAACCTATGATAATATAAAGAAAACAAATTAGAATTTATGAATATACAAGTTACGTCCAATTGTTTAACATGTCATTTGAGAATGGTTGTAAGTTGGGCTTGACCCTAGCCATCTAATTCAACATATACCTAGGATGTTATTATCCTAGAAATGGGACCCATAGCTGTAAATTTCACATACTTCGGGGTAAACATCAATATTTTGTGATGACAAGATATCTTTCAAATGAGACATAGATGACTAGTTTTTCCTGTGGCATTCTTTTGGTTCAATTATTATCATTCAACCGGTATTTCTCAGTACTGTTATCTTTTTCATGAATATACATTTCTGAATCATTTCCATTTACTAGTTAGTTAGTTTTTCTTCTTTTCTTTACAAAATAATCAGCATCATAATCGCACTCTTTCATTTTTATAGAACAACCAATTCTTCTCTTTTCTATGGCTTGAAACGGCATATCTTTGGTTTGGGGGAAGATGGATTTGGAAAAATTAGATTGTTTTCACTTTTTATGATAGATCTATTTATCTCTGACAAATGATAAGTGTTTTTTCAGGATAATATAAGCAGTGGAACTTGATTAAAGCATGAAGCATATTTTTACAGCAAAATCAATATGAAGAATCGAATGAAGGTCCAAATGAAATGCCAAATGACTATCTGAATAAAACATTGTAATATTATAGTATTTATAATTAAAATTTTCTAACGAAATTTTTTTTTCTTGTCAAATAATTTTTTCCTTCATATGGATGCTTAGAAATTCTTCTTATCATTTCATTATCGATAACCTTATCCTTTTACCCAATCATGCATGTAAATTATTAAATGATCAATTCTCTTGATTATAAATGTGATTTATACTTTTTTATGTCATATGGTCAACCTGCCCAAAGTTTTACTTTGGAAATGGTTGAATTAATTTTAAAACTTTATGTATTTACTTACTTATGTATATGCCCGTTGTTGGCTCATGTCTCAAAATTCGCTATGACAGTGTGATCTGTTATCTTTCATTTTGCTCAGTGGGACCTGGAATTTCTCCTATTTGGGGGAATGTTGATCCTAGATTTGTTATCATTTTTTGCAATTAAATTACTCATTTAATCATATGTTTTATTCTCTTTTTGCATATTTTATGTCACGCAGATCATTATTCAGCTCAGGTATATATGAATTTAAGGTTTATATAAAATCCATTTATTATTATCATTTTATGATTTTATTAATTAAAATTGGCATTATTAAAGCACATTTGATATATTAATTGATTTATATATTTGTTTGTAGATTATATCATTTTTTTCGGACAGATTAACAACAAGTATCCATTCATCTTTCCATGCACACAGCACGTCCAGCTAAACGTCCATCTTGTCATCTAGCTCGTTGCGCATAACTCGTTGGTAGTTTGCTAGATGTTAAAACGTGTTACTGCAGATTTTAGTCCTGAAGTGCACCAGCAAACAAACATTTTGTTTGTCCTAGATCTGTGCCCAGCGTATCCAGCTCACGGTCTAGCTTGTTGTTCATCTTTCCATCCATACCGCTAACTAAACTGTGTGCTATTGAGAATTAATTTTAGGCATTAAAATGTGAAACAACTCTACAAACGACTGGTTGTCCACGCATTTGGGTAATGAAGCTCACGTTCTAGATAATCCACCAACTTCCAGCCTCCTTTGTTGACGCCTAATCAACATACCACGCATTGGGTTGCTGTATTAGCCCACGTTCTAGAAAAATCACCGTGCATTCTCCTTTGTTCGCCACCAGTTCATTATTGTGCTAAGGAAGGACCCATGTGCCACCTCTGAGAACCAACCATGCTAAAGAAGGAGCTTATGCGTACATTGTCCAATGAAGAAGACCAGACCGTGCTGAAGAAGGGAAGATATTATGCATTGGCCTGCGATTTGTTAAATGTCTTTATGATTGAATAAATTTAGAGAGCAGTCGACCACTAAAGGGTTGACTTGCTCATCTCTGTAAACAATTATATATATCAGCCTCTACGTGAGAGCTTAGTTAGCTAGGGAGAATGTTAGAGAGAATTCATAGTTTTATCAGTCCATGCTTTGATTTGTTCTTGAGCACATTATATTTATGTTCCATTGTTGGAATAAAGAGTTGTATGCTTTGCTGTTGAAGATTGCATTTGAGTAGAAGTTAACCAAGCACCACCCCTGATTGCTGAGAGGGCCCCTCATCAACCAGAGGTTTCTTTCTTTTCTTGTTTATTTCTTTTTTATACTGTAGTTAGTTTTGTTTTTAGTTAGTTGTACTATCTCATTTGTTTTCTGTAATGCATTTTATTTCTAGAATTAAGTAACTAGATTGCACGCATAGTTTGCTTTTGGATCTATTTTCAGTCATTTCATTCTTAGTTTCTTATTTAGTTTATTTACAAGTAAATAGAATAGATTGCTTTTAAATTTCAGTTCTATTTATTTCTTTTTTGTTATAAGCTATCGGTTTATGCAATTTAAATTTCAGTTTCTTTATTAACATGTAATGGTTTCTTTATGTTTATGTTTATGAATTTGTTTAAGTTCATGTTACTGTTAAATTTGTTTAATAAGTAGGTTTACTTATTGTCTTTATGTATTAGATCTACATCTATATGAATTCAGCTGAATATTGGATCATTTAGGTTAATTTTTATTATTTTAACTGTACAGACTGTCATTTGGACAACCTATTTAAACTGTCATTCAAACACCCCTTTCAGACGTACAGTTCAGTCTGTCATTTAGCCCTTAGTTTCGTTTTTAGTATTTTTGATGTGTTTTGAGATTGTTTTCAGTTCTGTGTCTTTAATGTTTGAAGTATGCTTTGACTGAGATAGTTAGATAACAGTTTTATTTAACATTGAAGTTAAAATTAGAGTGTTTTAGGTTATTTATTAAAGTTTTATCATTTTCTTTACTTCTTTTTCGCCTTGAACATGTTTTGAACTATGTTATGTTTTGTTTTCTTGAATCCGTTTCTGATTTCTTTTTACTGGTATATTGTTTTGTTTATGCCTTTGGATTGATTTATCCTTTACATGTAAATTCAATGTTATATGTGTTACCCTTGGTATGTTTTTAGGTTGTTCATTTTTCATTGTGTGATTCCTGAAAGAGACTTGTAGGACAAAATTGAAAGACATTCCTATTAAGTTTTCTACTTGTTGCTTTCTATTTAGTTTTCTTTATTAAGTTTTCTACTTGTTTCTTTCTATTTCATTTTCTTTATTAATTTTTCTACTTTCGTATTAATTAGTTTTTCCTTGCATCTTGGTTTCCAATTTAAAGATTAGTTGTTAATAGTATCATTTTCAGTTTAATAAATTATTAATTATTTAGTTTAATATTTTGTTCCGGTTTAATTAACTTAATACTTGAATTCTTAAGAGTTTAACTCGGTTTTTCATTTTGAAAGATATTTCAATCTTTTGTTTGTTAAAATATTTCCACGACACCATAAGAACCCCTCTACCTTCGCATATATTTTGTGTCAACTCTAAGCCTACCAACCCCGGTTGATAATTAAAGATTAGGTAAATTAATTTAGACATTATAACACCCAACATCCATGCTGCCTACTTTCAGTCACCATTTGCCTTATGATCTTGCTCGAAGGAAGTTGAAGCCAGAGACGGTCATTCCTTAGTTATGTTTACTTTACATGTCGACCATTCCCGGTACTGTTACTGGTTCATGCACATCTCGTTCATTGAATTCTTCCACATTATATAGCCTTGTTGAGAACCTCGTGTTAGTAGATGGGGGGTGTCTTAATGCCCTCCTTCTAGTGGATTCAATTCCATCTACATAAGATCATTTATTATGGAATCAGAGTCTAGAGTCATTTGAGTACCTTAATACTTATAGTCATCAGTGGTAGGTTCTCTCACCATCGACAGTTTCAGGAATACATCAATGTCCCCTTATCGATGGATTCTTCCAAGTGTTCAACCTCAACACATATATTCACACTTGTTAGATTGCACTATGTACCTTGATTCACATTTTCATTATCGATGGGTTATCTCGCGTCTGTTAACAGTATACATCAATGAACGGTAATCAAACGATGGACTACTATGTTCAACCTCGACACATCTATTCACATAGTAGGACATGTACTCGTAGCGGTTTGTGTAGAAGACCTTCTAGCTTGGTGAAATTACATATATGTTGCCTCCTTGATCGTGCTAGTAATCATGAGATTTCATCTCTCATGATCGTGATTCCTGTATTTCCAATGTATATCAGACATCTTCATCCATTATGGAGATCTTGATCCATTGTATATTGTACGTGGAGATGACCACACATGAAACTTTGTATATCATGCATATTCATGACCATTGTACTCTTATGTATCCAGGACTGCTCCATGTATTTGGAGTCATATGCATAGATTTATCATTGTATTGTACTGATGGGTGGCTGGTTCTTCCACCTAGGTCTTCATTACTCCACTTCTGGGATGGATTTTATAATGTATTTTTGTCATCATGTTACCCCTTTGACCTCACACATTAGGGGCATATGTTATAGTTGATCTTACCACAGTAGTTAGATCACACATTTATGGCCTTCCCTGTCCCTCTGCAGACTCCTTAGACCCCATGGAATTATATTATGCTTTGATGTTCCAAGATCATCCCCAAAAAAACATATTTATTCCTATATGCGACTTTTAAGGCTATACTCATGTGTACATGTGACTTTTGACCTCAAACCCGCATACATCGCGATGTGTGCATAAGTCCAAATACTTTTGTAGTTTTCCTCATATGAGTCCAAATAACTTGAATCTTAGCCTTCCACATGCCTTGAGAACGCTGAGATTCTACCCTCCGTTTCCTCTTTGGAGTGCTATATAAGGAACCCCTTGGATACATTGAAGGAGGAGAAATTGAAGAGCAAGAAAACTATAGTCTATTGTTTCCTCAGCTTTGCTTATACTTGAGTTTGCATCCCTTTGTCCCTTGGAGCACATAGTCTTCTTCCCAAGCTTTCCTTTTCTTTGTGAGATTGCTATTGAGAGATGGAGGATTGAAGTGGTGGAGGCCTAGGTGGAGAACTCTGTTTCTCTAGTTCCCAGAAGTGCCGACAGAGTTTGTCACTATTGTATCTCTGATTTATTAATAGAAATATACTTTCCTTCCCAATTCATGTGCATTTTAAATATGAATATCAAATCCATGGATGTATTTAATTGATTATAAATGGTTGATTATATATGCTAGACTAGATCTAACACATTTATATATATCAAGCTTTCTTTGAGAGCAAATTGTAATTGCAATTGCAATGGAAAATCTCAACGAGGATCTACTTCAACCGTCCGAAATAAGGTATGATTTGATATCCCTTAGTGTTAGATTTGCTTATTGTTCTTGCATATTGGGAAATATTGATTTCTGGTGTCATATTTGCTATTGTGGTACCCCCAATCCATAGGAAGTTTCTCTCTGTAACAGTCGATACCTTTGTAGGGAGAACACATGACGAGGTTCCCATTTGGTTTCTCTCCATATAGTTAATATCTTCTTTTTTCATGTCAAGAGATTGATCTATATTTATCCAAATCTCAAATGGGTACTCAATAGTTCCAATAAGATAGCGCATTGTAGGAGGTATAGATAGACACATAGTTCCACATCTTCTATCACAATCATTAAGCCAATCACACTTCTCTTCATAGGACTATGTCTCTCTCACAACACCAATGGACATTTTCTCTTAAGATATGCACAAATTTTAGGATTCCACTCATAATATTTGAATGGAGAGAAGAAAGGAACATGCTTCAAATCCATGAAGTTGTTGTAGGCACCTGTAAACAAGGCTTGGAAATCTATTTTGGAAGCAAGAATAGAACCCCATAGGCTCTGATACCATGTTAAATTTTGGAATGCACAACATCACAACAGTATGTTCTGAATCATGTGCAATCCCAACCTAGATCTATATTAATATAGCAAGCTTCATTTAGAATTCACCAAAGATAGATAGGAAAATAAAAGAAATATGAAGAAAATGTTAAGTAGAACACAAGAGTGGAACACTCAAGTGGATTGATCTTCCATTGTATTATTCACTGAGATGATTACAATATATAGTTTCTCTCAAGAGACAAAATCGAGAGGCTTAGTGGAGAGTTGAGTAACTCACATTAATGTTGCCTTATCTTGACTAATTCCCCCAATCTATGACATTGTGCCAAGTGTAACTCCAAGTAGTGGCCATAATGAGGTGAAATTAACCTAGATGAACCATGAAGTGGTTAGGCTAGTCAACAAGTGTGAGAGAAACCATCATGAGTGCGCTTGAGGTGGTTTAGTGACTTGGTAGTGTCCATTAATGAACAAATTGACCAAATCCTCAAGAGGACGTACCTAGTCTGCTTAAAAAAGGGAAATGTAATAACTACTCCATAAATGTAGCATAGAGGGGCACATTGATTCCATACAATAAGGAAGGAGTGGGTAAGTGGGAAAACAAGCTTGTATGGCATAACCACTATTCTAAGTGGGCCAAATGTGGACAAACTAGGATCCAAGACACTAGACTAGGAACTATAACCATTTTCGCATCGAACAACTTACACTATACACTTGGAAACTTATGTAAAGATTATTAACCAAGGACTAAATAGGAAATATGTTCCAACACCCACTACTTCTATTTAGTTCATTCATAAAAAAAATTAAACTTTTTCTTTCTTTCTGAAGCATGAATGAATGAAAGAAATTGGGGTCTCCTGTTAACCTTAGTTGTATCTTGAACTCAACATCTTTTTCTTCCCTTGGAGAGAATGAGTGGTTCTTTTACTTGCAGCGAGACATGAAGTATAGGAGTGGAGATCAACCTAACAGAGTTACAATGTATGAGTGTTGGAAAGCTACATGCACCAATAGAATGATTCAAGCCCACAATATGTAGAAAGCATTGTTGCTACCTTATACAAAGAAGTATAAAAACTAGGTCAATACCCTAACTTGTCACATTTGAACCTACATCACATTCGACATCAAGCCCAGTGCACTATCATCTATATCCATCTCGAAGCATTACCATCTATCTATATTCGCAGTGTCTCCATTATGGATTACACCAAGTTATCTTTCTAAATCGAAATTGGATCAATCTTTATCTTTCCCTATTTTTTGGTGGGCGCAAGGCATAATTTTACCTTCTACGCCAAGATTTTTTTCTCCAATAAGCAAGCTCATGTCACATCCCCGTCCCTCAACCGGCGAAGAGGACGCGACGAACACATCAAAACATAGCCGGGAAAAATACCCCATGAACATTAACAGAAAGAAATCAAATACTGAAATTGAAACTTACAAGCATACACAGATGCATTATTCCTCATTCATACAGCGGAAGCAAACCTTCATTCCAGCAAATACATGTTCATCATAATTCCATATACAATTGATATAATTGCAGAGATAGACTAGCAGCACTTATCTGTTAATGAAGAATCAACCCGCAACCAGCTACGTCGCTGCAACGTTCCACCCAACCATAGGCCAGCTTGCTCATCAATCTCTCAGCAACGCTGCCACCCCCGAGCTGGGCATGATTCCTCTAGAATAAGGGGACAATTTCAGGCTTGCACATAGCCAAGGGGGCACAAAATAGCAAACAACGCAGCTGGGTTTCACAGGATTTCAACAGACAAGCCAAGCCAGCACAGTTCGAAGACTATCCATTGCACTCAGGAAACCAATCAGCTGTCATAGCTTAAAATAGGACAAGACGGAGTTGTTCTTGGCCCTAATGTGGCCAAAACAACTCAACAACAACATCCTAAACCAGGGAACAATAGCAGCCCAATTTCACAATGGAAGCGACATCAACTATGCACAGTCCCAAACGAAGGATAAGCAAACCCCTAGCATGGACAGAGGAGAACACGGCCAACAAATTGGCATTCCATAGTGGCCCAAAACGAATTTGGACACCACGGCTAACACAAAAACATGGGGAAGACAATAGCCCCAAAGCAACAACAGTGAGTACGCCTCTCACATGGGAAAACGACCCAAACAGTCTGTGCGTGAGGAAAAACTTGCACCCAACAGCAAAATGCACGGGAAAGACATACCCGATTTCTGCGTGAGGATTTCAGCTTACGCGTGAGGGGAAACGGCCTCCTCTATGTGCACAAATCAACAGGCCATCGGGAGGATGAACAGACCACCTAGGCACGCGCGAATGAGCAAACTTTCCCTCTGCGTGAGGAAGAACAGACCACAGCTCTGCATGAGAGAAACCTATGCGTGAGGATGAGCAACAGGGCGTGAAAACAACCGACCATGGGGAGAATGGATTCGTGGGGAAGATAGAGGAATTGCTTGCCTCTTTACCCACGTTTTCTCCAGTAATAAATGCCTTCAGCCACTCAGCCATAACTCCCCAACCACCAGCTGAAGCATTAAAGAGGTTGACAAGGTTGGATGAGGCAAAAGGTGACAAACAACAAAGGTGGTGAAACAACAAGGTAACAAAACATGGGTTTTCCCCCCCATAAACCAAGGTTTGACATCCCCCACCCCTTATCCTTTGGAACCATGCCCTTTTCATTCAATGTTGCACTGCCGTAGCTGGTTGTGGTTTTAGTTTATTTGATGTGCGTGTTTACATGATGCCAATTTATAATGTGCCTTATAGCACAGCGTACCATCGGCAATTATCCCTATTGCCGAAACATAGACAACAAAATCGATGGTGGGGCTTTTGCCTTGAGCTCCTCACCACGATTAATTACAATATATACATCATGCAAACGGGGTCGAAACCGGGGACATTACATTCCCCTCCCCCTTGGAATAACACCGTCCTCAGTGTTCCATTACATATATACAATACATATACAATTGCACATCAAAATTTCAAAATTGCAGATCTATACCACGTTCAATCATCTACTTTGAACGTTCACGACCAAGCCTCTCGGCTTCCATGAACTTTTCCTGCTAGTTCTCAGCTTCTTGCTGATCCTGAAGTATAGGAACTTTGCGGCTATTGCCCTCATCATGTTCCCTCATTGGACAGTCCCAGCGTAAATGATGTCCTCCGCATCTCCAGCATCTCACTGGCTGCTTCATCTTTACCTGCTCAATTTCCTTTGAGTCTTCAGGCTTGGACCATTTCCTATCGGGTCGCTTGGACAAATGTCCCGTTGCTAATCCACCTTCCTTTCCTTTGCTGATTGCTCCCAGAAGGTTTTTCACCTCCCTTTGCAAACCAATAGAGTCTTGCAAAATCTGGTGGTTCATTTCACTCTGCCTTTTCTGTATCCTGAGCATCTCCCCAAGATTCTCTTGGGTCTTGGCAATCACTTGAAGGAGACTTCCAGCTAAGTCCAATAACTTTTGATCTGCTGCCATAATCAACGTGCACCACCTGGTTTCACTTTTCTCACCTGTGAAATGCACCATTGAAGTCTATCAGACCAAGCATAGCATAGACATTAAAATCAGTTAGTTAATTACCCCATTGGCATGACAATCCAAGTTCCCTTAAGGAAACTTTCATATTTTTCATGCCTTTCCCCAACAGGCACATGAGCTCCTTCATGTACAC
>LPNX011090064.1:86026-122994 GCA_001517045.1 Pseudotsuga menziesii | reverse complement strand
TGCGAGCCAACAATGGCTAGTGGTTGTCAGCAATTTCTCAAATCTGAAATTCACAATTCGAATCCTAACAACCTATTATGCATATCATATGGTAGATTCAGGCGTTGGTCAGGACCTTACCTCTCAATGCCGTTCTTAAAATAATCTACCTGAAACACAAGCTTCAACAACCAAACACAAGCTTATGCGAGCCAATAGTGACTAGTAGTTGTCAGCAATATTTGAAATTCACAATTCAAATTTAACAAGCTCTTTTACATGGTAGATTCCAGCATTGGTCAGGGTCTTACCTCTCATTGCCATTCTCAAATTGATCTACCTGATACATGAGCTTCCCTCAACCAAAAACTTGGTGAGTATGGATGCATATACTATCTCATTGCTACAACCATCACTAAAGCATTTTCAGAATTTATAAAATTCAAATACTTCTAGTAGTTAGTCACATCAGTGTTTTCAAAGCTCATTTACTTTATGCAATCATTATCATACTAATATTGCAAGTTGTAATCACATCATTCATGTAATTAAATGAAGTGGTTAGATACCCTTACTTCACAAGCGTATCATTCATACCACCTTGCTCTTCAATAGAGCATTTCTGGCAGCCAATTGATCATGACTATCCTGTATTCATAACAGCCTTCGAAACAGTTCCAGAATTATCAGTAATTCATCATTTTAGTCATTAGTTCTCCATAATATCACATGCATTCATCTCAATGCATTCATGCCATACACCACAACATCGCACCTACACTTATGCAATCAGTCATTCACACCCTTCATAGGCATACATTCAATGCATAACAACAAGATTCATAAAATCTTCTTAATGCATGTCCATTCAACGCTACCTTGCATTGGTTCAGGAATACTATGCATTCAACCATACCATGGCCTAACCATGACTACCTCATATAGGATGCATCAATATCATTAATATGTATAGGCATGACACCTTTCTACATTCCAATATTCACATGGTATGAGGTCTCTTACCTGGACCAATCCATGGAATCTGCCATAAGCAAACTCTTACCTGCATGGGTCTTACTTACGCCCTTACCATGACCACTTTGGTTGGTCCTTTGCAGGAGATTGCAACATTTTCTCACCAACTTTGGTTATGGACTTGTTGCCTTACCCATTTCTTCATAGGGTTGCTGGTCTCATTCATCAGCATCAGCAACATATTCATCCGGGTCCATATCATCATTGGTTTGTCCACTAATGCCAACATCAAAACAATGATCATCATTAGTGGTTCATCATAACTACATAATTTCCAATATCCTTACCAACATGTAATATCCTATGCATGCACTACATATCCTCATGCATTTCAAGCATAAACTCAAGAGATAAAGTTATAATCAACAAGATAGGGTCTAATGAAAACTTCCCTTTCAAACCCCTCATCTTCTCGTGGAATTCCTTTTCCACACAGCAGCTGGTTGACTTCATAGTCCTTGCTGCCCCTAGGCATGCAACTGTCCAAATTTGTCCATTTGACAATAGCGGCCATTATTAGCACTTTGCTACTTCATGCTCAGATTCTGGTCACTTATCCTCGTTCCTTGCTGAATAAGCTTTCCAATGCCTATTCACACGTGTCATTCCGACCTCGTATGTGAAAACCACACCACTTCCAAGGATGAAGACTTTCACTAATCTCGGCACTTTACATTACACTACTGCAAAGTAGAATTTTCACATTCTTCCAATGATCTCAAAGCCATTTTGGCAGCTACATTTTCGGCATCCTTCTTGTCCCTTGTGAAAATCCCTCTGATTCGAACTCTTGCCCAAAACATAGGATTTTCCTTCTCTCGAGAACAACTGTCTCAAGGGACGATGGGGGGTCAAGGGGGCCACTGCAGGGCGGGTCGAGGGCAGCGCCCTCGTTTTTTTTTTTTTTTGTAAAACATTGGTTTTCGTGCAATCTGGCGCATTAGATCGCATCCAATTTCTCATTTTCAAACCCTGAAAATCCTCAAAATTTCACTGAGAAACAGCTGAAATCGACTAAGAATTCTCATAGAAAAACTCAAATTTTTTTTATTTTTTTTTATTTTTTTCTTTCCTGTGCAAATCGGGTGTCGGATGACTCCTCTGATCAGCTGTCGGAACCATCATCTCGTCCGCTGAATCGGCTCCCAAACCGATCTCGCAGCCACAACGTCGGCTCCCAAATCAATCTCCCAGCCGCAACGTCGGCTCCATGGAAGTTCCAACCCTTCCGACGTCCGCTTTTCCTTGGACGAACTTTCCACATCGGGCATCGGCTGACTCTTGGATCGGAAGTCAGATGTCTCTCGCTTCCGCAATGGCGGCTCACCCGGACCCTTCCTTCTTCTGTAGAATCGGCGACCGAAACCTTTCCGTAGCCGCAACGGCGGACGGAAAACTCCACCAACTCGTCCGCAACAGTGAACGCCCGCTTCGCCGGCTCGTCGGACGTCGGCTGACTCTCGAAACATCGGACATCGGACCATTCTCCCTTCCGATTTCTCCAACACTTAGCCAAAATTTTCAATCTTTCTGTGGCGTCAGCGATCGGATGGATTTCAAGTCGGATGCAGGATTGCTTCTCCATCCGCAACGGCAGATGGAAGACTTTACCAATCCTTCCGCAACAGCGGAAGTTTACTTCCTCCAATGGCCCGACCATTCCATACTTAGCCGGATTTTGAAATCTTTCTGTGGCGTCGACGATCAGACGGATCTCGAGTCGGATGCGAGATTGCTTCGCCGGCCGCAAGGGCAGATGGAAAGATCATTGTCTCACCCGCAACGATGGAGGTTAACTCCGTGAACCCTTCTGCAACAGTCGGATGGGAGACTTCAGCCATTCGCCCGCAACGGAGGAATTCCACTTCCTCCTGTGGTCCGACTGCTCATACTTAGACCGAAATTTTCAAAATTTTCCCCTTCGTCGAAAATCGGCTCCATTGCTGGATCGGCGGCCAAATCCTTTTCACAGCCACAACGGCGGGCTGTCAAACACCGAATCCTTCCACCACAGCAGAAGTCCCTCTACCAGACCCTCCAATGACCCGACTGTTCAAGCACTTGGGAGATTTTCTTGAAGTTCCGGTCTGATTTCTAATGGGCAAGAAGAAGTTCTGCGTCTGTCCCTGCACTTTCATGGCCCATAGAGGCCCACTGCTGAAACCCAGAGCTCTGATACCACTCTGTCACGTCCCCATCCCTCAATCGGCGAAGAGGACGCGACGAACACATCAAAACATAGCCGGGCAAAATACCCCATGAACATTAACAGAAAGAAATCAAATGCTGAAATTGAAACTTACAAGCATACACAGATGCATTATTCCTCAATCATACAGCGGAAGCAAACCTTCATTCCAGCAAATACATGTTCATTATAATTCCATATACAATTGATATAATTGCAAAGATAGACTAGCAGCACTTATCTGTTAATGAAGAATCAACCCACAACCAGCTACGTCGCTGCAACGTTCCACCCAACCATAGGCCAGCTTGCTCATCAATCTCTCAGCAACGCTGCCACCCCCGAGCTGGGAATGATTCCTCCGGAATAAGGGGACAATTGCAGGCTTGCACATAGCCAAGGGGGCACAAAATAGCAAACAACGCAGCTGGGTTTCACAGGCTTTCAACAGACAAGCCAAGCCAGCACAGTCCGAAGACTATCCATTGCACTCAGGCAACCAATCAGTTGTCATAGCTTAAAACAGGATAAGACGGAGTTGTTCTTGGCCCTAACGTGGCCAAAACAACTCAACAACAACATCCCAAACCAGGGAACAATAGCAGCCCAATTTCACAATGGAAGCGACATCAACTATGCATAGTCCCAAACGAAGGATAAGCAAACCCCTAGCATGGACAGAGGAGAACACGGCCAACAAATTGGCATTCCACAGTGGCCCAAAACGAATTTGGACACCACGGCTAACACAAAAATGTGGGGAAGACAACAGCCCCAAAGAAACAACAGTGAGTACGCCTCTCACATGGGAAAACGACCCAAACAGTCTGTGCGTGAGGAAAAACTTGCACCCAACAGCAAAATGCACGGGAAAGACATACCTGATTTCTGCGTGAGGATTTCAGCCTGCGCGTGAGGGGAAATGGCCTCCTCTATGCGCGCGAATCAACAGGCCATCGGGAGGATGAACAGACCACCTAGGCACGCGCAAATGAGCAAACTTTCCCTCTGCGTGAGGAAGAACAGACCACAGCTCTGCGTGAGAGAAACCTATGCGTGAGGATGAGCAACAGGGCGTGAAAACCACCGACCATGGGGAGAATGGAGTCGTGGGGAAGATAGAGGAATTGCTTGCCTCTTTACCCACGTTTTCTCCAGCAATAAATGCCTTCAGCCACTCAGCCATAACTCCCCAACCACCAGCTGAAGCATTAAAGAGGTTGACAAGGTTGGATGAGGCAAAAGGTGACAAACAACAAAGGTGGTGAAACAACAAGGTAACAAAAGATGGGTTTTCCCCCCCATAAACCAAGGTTTGACATCCCCCACCCCTTATCCTTTCGAACCATGCCCTTTTCATTCAACGTTGCACCGGCGTAGCTGGTTGTGGTTTTAGTTTATTTGATGTGCGTGTTTACATGATGCCAATTTATAATGTGCCTTATAGCACATCGTACTATCGGTAATTATCCCTATTGCCGAAACATAGACAACAAAATTGATGGTGGGGATTTTTCCTTGAGCTCCTCACCACGATTAATTACAATATATACATCATGCAAACGAGGTCGAAACCGGGGACATTACAGCTCAAACAACTTCTTTCTAAAGTGGATAAAGCAAGGCAAGAGATCCTTCTGGGGTTTAAGAGCAAGGATTGGCCTAAAGAGCGTGGATTGAAAACCAACTTGGGTTAGAGAGATGGATAGCTTGGTTTTGTGGATCAAGCGTTAATTTTAAAGCCTGGCTGGTTCTTGGGTGTTGGGTTAAAGTTACAATGTGTAGGTATTGGAAAGCTACAGGCGTTGACATGATAATTCCATGGGGGATTCACCTTCTTGAGCAATATCTTATCACGTTAATTCATAAAGGGGGTTTTTAATTGTAAAAAATNATATTGTAAGTATTGGGGGGCAGGGAATAGGGGATGGGGGTTTATAGGTATTGGGGGGCAGGAAATAGGGAATTGGGGGTTTATAGGTATTGGGGGGTATAAAAAAGGGTTTCTAGTAAAAATAAGGGGTTTTAATTGGAAATATGTTTTGGGAGGGGGGATCAACAAAAGGATTTTTGTAAGTAATTATCAATATCTAGTGAAATTAGGGGTATTCTTTAATATCGCATGAACAAAGGCGCTATGACATGGTTACACTAAGTGAAAACCCTGTGGATGATTCACAATGAAGTTTCTCGTTGCATCAGCTTGAAGAAAATGCTCGTATTTCATAAAGGGAAGGCGCCCAAGGGGAAGAAAACTAGCTCGATCATGAACGAATATAGGTTGCCATAGCTCAAAACCCAAAGAATTCGGAAGCTCAGTTAATTTGTCTACTTAGAGGTGGTGATCCAAAAGCATGCAGCAAATCTTCCAAACATTCATTGTGCATATGCCTAATTCATATTTCTCTTCCAAGACATCTGCATGTTACTTATTGCACTTACATGTTTTTCCAATGTGGCTTGAAGATATTAGGGTATGTAACCTCAATTAAATTTAATTTAAATGTTTGTTTAAAAACTTATTGAGGAATCAATTTGTTTTTATTACAAATGTGTTTCTTAGGCACAAAACGTGAAGTTTAGGGCAATTTGATAAATGTTTTGTATGCACAAAAGTTTGGAAGTCAATTTTTTTGTCACAAATATTTTTTTTTAACCATGGGAACAATAACCTTTTAAGAGTATATCCGATAGCGGCCGAGGTCCAAAAGCCCATCTGGGTGAGCCTCTATTCCAGGGATCGCCTACCCTTCGAGCTTTGTCACAATAGGCCAATGAACAATCCTACACCAACCGATTTATATTTCATAATAACAAAACCGAAAACTTAGGGCATAAGGATTTCATATATGTTTTATATATGCGAAAAGAGTTTGACGTCTAGGGCATAAGGATTTGATAAATGTTTTGTTTGCATCCATAGTTTGGGGTATAACTTATAAGTATTTGATTTCTTAGTTTGGGGTATAACTTATAAATATTTGATTTCTTATAAGCTGGTTTCAGTTCAGCGATATGAGGCGGACGTGAAAAGTGCAAACTGTTTCCATGGTGTGATAGCATCCCCCAATGTGAGGCAGAATTATCTGCATAGATTGAGTTCGTGGCACTGATAATAAATATCTCCTTAAAACTCGAAGGATCTACTTCCAGGCCATGCTTTCAATGCGTGGATCATCATTTTCCTCAACAGTCTTGGCCATGATTTCGATTTTGCAAGGTGTTGGCATTTGCGCGGTTGATCTGCTCCTTGATGTATTCACAGTCGGGCAGCTGGTGTTAATGATCTCTGTGTTACCAGTTAATATTTGTGATATCTCCATCCATGTCTAACCAAACTTATGCTGGCAACGTGAGCGATTTAGCGGGATCTTTTCTCGGTGAATGGAATGGTTTCGATGGTAATCTCCTTTAATGAATATATTGCAGTCTCCAGGTGAGCTAATTACTGCAGACGATCCAATGAAATTCTGGCATAGCGATGACATGGCCTGCAATTTCGATGGTTCGGTAGCTTAATTTATGGAGTTTGTTGTAGTTTCACAATTTGCTCCGGCGAAATGGAGAACCAGTGAACCAGTGATAGTATTGACATCTGGTGAGATATAGTCTCTTGAGATCTTCTCTCTTAAACGTTTTGGGAGGTGCTGATTCTCTCCATCCAACAGTCTAAGAGCAGAGTCAAGTCTTGACTGTGTTAGAGTTGACTTTGCTCCTTGCACGTTGCCCAGAGGGAATCAGCAATCCAGATAAGCTCAGTGTTAACTCTTGACTGTGTTAGAGTTGACTCTGCTCTTTGCCCCGTTGCCTCCTTTGATAGAGGGAATGAGCAATCCAGATGAGCTCAGTTGGTGCAGAATGCATAATGAGAAATCTTTTCGAGCAGGTGTTTCTCCTTTTTTGTAATTGTTAACAAAACTTTTTCGTCAAAATATGCTAACAAAAAAAAATAAAAAAAAATATTGTCATTCTAAGTAAAATAACACTTATTTTATTGTATTTTTCCAAGTTGAGGCACACTTTATAAAACTCATATTGGGGCATTTGCCTTCTTATACACACTGCAGCATGTTGTAACTAGATATAGTGTTAAAAAAGAAATGTGAGAGAATTACTTATTTACAAAAGGAAGCCACTAACAAAAACGAGGGCATAATAAACCTAAAATCAAAAAATATATTTAAAACCAACCAAAAACCTAATTCACACTAGAGAAAGGGTAGCCATCCAAGCATGAGATATGTAAGAATGATGGTGATTGGGCGCATAAGAAAATAATACACAGCTCATAAAACATTAAAAAAAATCCTATATACGAAGCAGGTTAGAAGGGCTAAGTATCACCGGGGTCAAGGCATCAAATTCTGTTTTTCAACATTTGTCGAGATAGCATACATGTATGGGATGGAGGGGCAATGGCATCAAGCCTAAGTTAATTGGAGCCTTGTAACTCGATGCATGCCAATATTTACACAATCTTCCTTTTAAATAGAACCATAACACCAGAAGAAGTTTTGTAATGGAAGGATTTGAGAAAGTTCTAGGTGTGAGTAATTAAGAGCTCGGGGATCTAAAATTCATTGTGTTTCCTACCAATCCAAAGTTCAGCAAATTGATAGTCACTGGAAGGAAATTTCAATTATTTAATGAAAATAATTAATTTATCGACCTCTGTGTCCAAAATGTCTTTTGTGTTGATGCAGGCCACTACCCTCCTTGTTGTCATACAAAAAGGCGTTGATGTAGGCCACTACCCTCCTTGTTGTCTTACCAAAAGGCATGAGAATGAGGAAGAAGACGTAAAATTATGGACTTCACTCCCAAAGAATTCCTTGCAATCACATTGGTAAGGAGTGATAAGAAGATCACAACAATACAATGTGTCAAATTCCAGTCGATAGTGTCAGTTAAAGACTTACATACTAAATTTAATATAAGACTTACTTATAGTTGTATCTTACTCTTTGCCTCTTGACACATTTGAGATTTGATGGTTGTCTTTGCGCCTTGACCCAATTGAGATTATAAGGTGATGATGTGCATGCATTATAATCCTTAGTTATGACTATGAGATGAGGACTTAAAGAGAAGAGAATGTAAAGATAGGTAATTTTTATACGTATTTTGGTGGCAAGCATTGGTGACAAATGTGGTGAGAAACCACAAGTGTTTCGAAGGACAAAGGGAGATTACATCACGATCATGCCATCCATCAAATTGAAGACTACTCTTAAGTCAAAAGAAATATATAATAATTTTATTTATAATCACTGTGGTGCTTTGGTCTGAAATTTTTTTCTAACTCATTGTTTTTCCATATCGTGTGCCCAGTGCCACCTCTCTATACCAATGCATAAATCGACCTCTACACAATTTGTGATCTTAGTTGCATGCCATTATTTGTATGCACATGCCATTGAGTGTTGTTTAGAGTTGTTGTGAGTTCGTGACATTCATGCAAGAAATGAAGTCTTGTAGAGGAGGACTCATCACACCGTCCATTCGAATTTCATTTTACAAGTCAGCATCGAAAGCCAGTTTCACATAGGTAATAGGAACAAAGTTTTGGGGTCAATCAAGGCCTAGTAGTTAGACTAGTAGTGATTCTTTGTTGTTACAGAAGTTGTTGAGATGTTGTCACGCATTAGATCACAACCGTAAGTGACTCGGGAGTTGGAGTCACATTTAGCGGCTAGTTCCTTGTAGTCTTCATTCATCACTTGCCATTCTACGCCACTGAGCAGTGAGTGTGTGACATAAGTGAATAAGTGATCACAATATGATATTTCCAATATTTTGGATGATGAGTCTAACTTTATAGCATAGAAATTTCAATATATCCACAAATTTATATAAATAGGCAATTTCAAATACTGCCATTCTTTTGAAATGTTGATATAAATTATGTCCTTAATTGAAAGAATAAAATATATATTTTAAATTTTTTTTAAAGATAATTTTAACTTTATGCTTCTACAAAGGGCTGGAAAGGATTCTTATTTGAACGATGCAAGTCCTTGAGCGTCATCTCTCATTCTAAACTCGCGGAGCACTGGACTGATTGACACGTCGATTATCTCCTCTCTTTAAGGCGTCTGATATAACCAACATTTTATTTCTCGAAGTTTTGAATTGAATGGTCCATTAAATGAAAAGGTTTGACGTTATAGGTGAAATGAAACAAAGGTCACAAGAATTAACCTTTTGTTTATTACCTTTATATATATATGAACGTTAATCAAAACACCACGAAATTTTTTAGAGGATTATTATATTATCACATAATGTAATAAATTTTTCACAAAACTTATAAGAAGTAAATTTTGCATATGATAAAGTGGTGTGAACAAAATCATATATTAAAGTTAATCACTCTAAAAAAATCGTGAAGTTTGCAAACTTGTATAGGTGGCGCAATCCTTATGTGGAGATTTATTGTTTTATACATTTAGACAGATCCAAATCTACAATCACCACTTTAAACCTGCCGCAATGGTAATCATGCCAGCCTTTTTTTCAATCCTTTCTAAGATCAAGAATAGTCAACAAATTAATAAGGGATGAACATTTAATTGAATTAAAAGTGTGTAATCATAATATAGAAATATCTAAAGGACAGAACTTGTATTTAAAGCTAGCTTATGAACTCATCTCATCTTGCACCGATTACTGATCGCCTAGACAGATCATTCATACAGATCTGAAAATATAATATCTCGTTGAAGATTATTTGTTTCAATTGGTTATGTCTATCAAATTGGATAAACACATGGGATAATCTAATCAAGAAGGGATGGATCGGTCCAAACTGATGCTGATTATGTAGATGCTCATTTGAGACTGTCGATCACATTTTTATTGACTGCGGCTTCACTCTTCAGGTTATCCAGACCCTCAACACTACTCTTCACTTTCCTATTATTTGGAAGGAGTCTACATACTTCCAGAACCTGGATCTCTGTTTCAGTAATGAAACAAAGCTGACCTAACTGCCACTATTGATGTGTTGGCAACTGTGGCTATCTAGGAACAGGTGTATATTTGATGACTACAAGCTAGATATCAAGTTCATTGTACATCGCATTATTGATCAGCTCCAGCAACATCCTGTAACTTCTCAGGTGAAACTTAAAAGTAGAATTATTGGTTCAGTTCTTATCTTTGAATATCTGGCTGGGTTTTTTGATGGAGCCTTTGCTAATATGAAGGGAGTTATTGGTGTACATCTCGTTATCAACAATGAGCATTATTACTACATGAATATGGGTATTGGTCTGAGAACCAATACTCGATTGGAACTTCTTTCTCTTTGGACCCTTCTATATATAGCTAATTTGATTGGTCTTCCCTGTTTGCATATTCATGGAGACTCATCAGCCATTATTATTGGTTCAGTAGGAGAGCAGACTTCTCTACTCTCAATCTTGACGGTTGGTGCCAATATATCAAAGATTTGGTATCATCCTTCCTCCAGCTTGATGCTTTCTATGTATACAGAGATCAAAATGTTAAAGCGGATGGCTTATCCAAAGAAGCACTCTTTTTGGCCTCATGCCTTCTTTATTACTCTGACTTTTATGAGGTTGTATGTACTATGAATGGTACATTTCAACTATTTTATCTTGTCCATGCTTATGCTATTTCACATCATTGATGTCTGAGTGTATGGCTACATATTATACATCTTGTGGATGTCATTGGTGGACTATTTCCCTCTGGTTTTGTTGACACCCAGAGGTGCTTCAATGGATCATCCATTCTGCCTTAACTTGGATTCTGAATAACATGGGGAATCAACTGGAGATTTGGGTGATTACTGAACATTAAGTGCATTGTTGGCAAATACATTTTGATTAATGATACTTTGATATGAAACTTAGTGACTGGATATTTGTTGTTGTAGACTGACAGGTGAAAGTTTTGCTAGCTTATATAAAAAGTTATCTTTGATTCTATCGAATAACAAGGAACTGATATTTTCTTATGGAAAAAAGCCTTTTATGTTTCAAAAACCATTTTTTTATAAATGTTTATTAAAAATAATTTAATAAAGTTAAGTGTTATAAAAATTGATACTATTAATATGAAAAAGATATAAGATCAATAATACTTTTATGATAGAAAAATAAAAAATTAACTAAATAATAAGAAGTCCTCAAATGAAATAGTGTTCTCAAATTTCTCATAATATGACTTTATCATCATAAAGTGAAATAGTAAAATAAAGGTTTTAATTAAAGAGAGAAAATGGAATTTGATAAAAATTTCAAATACCTTTGTGATCACCTTGAAGAGTTTTTAATCAATTATAAAGATTAAAGTGAGGGAAAGAAATGATCAAATTAGTTAAGATTATATATACTAGATTATTTATGTAATTGTTAATTTTCATTGGTTTATTGGTTTATAGAATGTGTAGAAATTTTTTTAATGATTTTTTTAATTTTTTCCATATGTATTTTTGTAATTTTGAATTCTAGTCTATAGAAGTTTATATGAGAAATTTGAATTTTACACATTTTAATATATGAAAAAAATTAAGATATACTAATTTATTTATGTAATTCTCAATTTTCAATCCTTTATGGTTTATAGAATATGTAGAGAAATTTCTAATGATTTTTAGGTTAAGTTGTTTTTGTGTGTTTTTTATAATAATATTAATAAGTAGTAGTAGTGATGAAGTATATAGTACTTATGAGCAATGTAATTTCACAAGCGGTTAACGGGATTGTTCACAGGATATTAAACAATATTCATAATTTCATTAATATTGGAAAATTCCTCCTAAAATTGTATTGTTGAACCCTTCCTCTTAATATACCTTTCCAGTTAGGAAAACCTCTAGTTTCATTAGATATTGTAGGTATGCATTTTTATCAACCCATTTTTAATATCCCCTTTATATCATATTATGACATTGTAACAAACATGATCCCTAACACATCTTAGTATTAGAAAACATTATGCTAAATAAAATAATAGTGTATTGTTAATAATCACCCCACTAGGATTACAAGGGTGACTGATCAATTTGTAGCGTTGGATAGTGGAAGACCAAATGAAATAGTAATGGGGAAGGAAAAATACTTAAAAGGAAACCCAATGAAGAGATCTATGTAACAAATAATGTAAAATACTGTCAATCCAATAGTTAGTGAAATGGTTAGAAAATATGAGAATTGCAGATGTTTCACACCACAGTTACCAATCTACCAATTTTATATCATGTCAATACAGGTATAACCATAGAGAGCTTATTTTTTCTATAAGATTGATAAATTAAACTCCATAAAAATGCAAAATTGAAACCCTTTCATGGATGGACTTCCCTACCTTCCTATCAAAACAAACATCATCTTGTTCTAAGAAAAAAACATTTTCCTAAATATTCTGATTTGAGCATCCCTATAGTAAGCATTCACATTGCCAATAAATTGATAAATAACACCTTGATTGAATTAGGGGCTTTCATAAATGGCATGACCAAGGATACCATGGAAAATTTGGAACTCCAAGAATTCATGAGATAACCCCACAATACTTTAGATGGATGGCAGGCCTACCATCAAAATAAAAGGAATTCTAGAAGATGTTATGGTTTCAATAGACTATTATGAGTACCTAGCAAACTACATTGTATTGCAAACCAAATATGGACTAGGAGGTTACCTTTTAGTTCTTAGAAGACCTTGGTTGGACACATCTTTTGCTTACATCAATTGTAGGGATGATGAAGTGACCATTTTAAATGGCCAGTCACATAAGAAGCTTACTCTGTACCCGCCATCTAGGCCACCCATAGAGGTTATAGAAATACTATGGCTTGAATATGAATATGTAGATACATTGTTTGCAGAAATTGCTAGAGGTATCCTGACCAACAATAATGCCTTGACCTTTAAAACCTTGGATATATATACCATGATCTTGAACTAAATGAAAAATATTTGTTTTCACTATTTGGGTGGATATGGGGAGGGGGAAAGAAACAATGAAATCAAGCAATTAATTAATGAATATGATATTGCTAATAAATTCACAATAGGAGCCATCATTCCAAAAGATGAATATGACAATAGATCAACCATCCTTGTATGTTTGACTGATATTCCTAGTGCATAACTACCCAACTCACTAGTCGTTAAACTAGAGATTATTCCTGGGAAAAAAATTGAATATCAACAACCAACTATGTTAGAATCGACAAATAAATATTATGAGTCTACTAAAAAGGAATCTAACCCGTGATTTGGAGGTATGAATCCATCCCACGATTTGGAGGTCATTCATCAACCAACCCAAATAATAACCCCCAATATGTATATTACTATGTCAAATTAAAAAGCCCCCCTTGACCCCTTAATTTGAGGAAATATATTTTTGAGATTTTTAGGAGTATTCAAACCCCCAATATGAATGGGAGTGATATGATATTTCCTCACTAGTGGAACCCTCTATGTAATATTCATTCAACCTTGAAGAAAAAATTATTTATTAATATGTTTATTTGTTATTATTTTTCTAATATTTTTATTTCATATTTATATTGAATACCTTTGTGTTGTATTTTTTGTAAGGTAGGGATCTTGGCAGTGAGAGACTAAGCATATATAAAGTCCCTTTAGTTGATAGAGGATAGTTTTATTGTTATCAAGTATATCTATTTTGGGTCCATGGATCTTTGATTCAATGTGAACTTTGATTCTATTTAAGTGTTCTATATCAATGGAAGAGCACCTACCTTATAAGCAAGAGGTTGGTGGTTCGATTCCTCCACTCCCTATATGTATTAATTATTAACTAATTAAATGACTAGTTAACAACAATCAATGACTGAATAAATGGACATTTAACAACAATCAATGACTAAATAAATGACTAGTTAACAACAAACAATGACTAAATAAATGACTATTTAACAACAATCAAAGACTAAATAAATGACTAAATGTACTACCAAACAAAGATAATAAATGACCAAATAACGACAATTAATGACCAAATAGGTGACTAAATATATCACCAACACTTGAATTAATTCAAGCAATTTATGATCAAGTGATAAATGACCAATTTGGTTGGGTGATAAGTGTCTACTAATTTATGACCAGCAGTCATGTGATCAAATGTAGTCAATTATTACCCATTTTTAGTCATTTTTTAGTCACTTATCACTCGTTTTATACTAGTGTACAAATATTTAAACTTAGGTGAATATTTCATAGATTTGGAGCCCACAATGGGAATCATTGAGAAAGAAAACATACTGCACCATGGAATCTATGGCACAATTTATGGGTGAAAACCCTAACCAAACATGACTTTTTTTTCTTAAAACAATATCCATGAGAAAACATGCCTCATATGGTCCTCCAATCATGTGATTTGATCCTATCAGCCAAAGAAATACAGTGCACAACCATGGCCATTTCCATAGGTTGGTCATCCTTCATATCCAATACTCAATAGGTGAAACTAGATTCATGTGTGTTGTGGATCCACTGAAAAATATTCCAAGAAGCATTCTATACTAACATATATAAGAAAATACCACCCCCAAGAACCTTGACTAGGTTGTGAAAACCAGCATAATTACTCAACCATCCCTTGAAATGTTAAGCACCATTTCAATAGAGGTAGAAAACTCCATGGCTTTAGGTTCATTTGATGATCTCTTCCACATTTTGTTGTTGCCACCCATCCATGGGGGGGAGAAAAAATATAATCTTCCTGATCAATGCAATGTTTCTCACATTCCAACAATTTTATTCACTGCAAACTACAAACTGTATAAACTACCATAAGGATGCTTTTGCAACTACCTAAAGCATTATGCAACTACAAAATAGAACATAACAACAAAATAGCACACATAATAAGGAAAATGATGATTTCATACACCTCCCTTTCCCATATAATATTATGGAGTTGTATAACTCTCTCCTTGGATCTCCTTCTACACCTACAACTCTTCAATATTCAATAGGGATGTCTACAAAAATGCTAAAGCAAGGCACCCTCGATGACTCTTGAATCTTGTATTTATACCATGCATGATGGAGGTGGGTAATGAATACTCCACTACCTCCATTTACATTAAAAATTCATTTTCCCAATTCACCGAGTATCTTTCCATTTATCCCAAACTAAATCATTGATGGCCATATTCCTAATCCAAAATTCCTTGGTTTCATTCACATGCATCCAGGACCCAACACAATATATAAAGAAGCATATTTTAATTTATTTCATAATTTAAATATGGACTAAACTCAAAGGAAAAACCATTCTAAAATTTAGTGTTTTTCTTGTACTATTAGAGGAATAAGTAGAGTAAGATATATTGCAAGAAAAAATACTAATCTCACATAAAACCTTGATCAGTTGCCAAGAATTAGAGTCGACTTCAACATAAGAGATCCTATAAACCCCTCTAAACCAAATGTAAACTATTAGGGTCATACCCTAACCCTCTTACTTTAGGAATTAGTCAAGTATTGTATGTGTCCATATCTTTTGAATAAGGATGAGTAATTAGTAGTGAACAACTACTGTAAAAAGGGTTTCTCTAATAACTTTTAAGGCCCACCAAGAAGTTGGTACTCAAATAATTATTTGACCTTGTGAAGTAGCTAGAGTTTTGGATATTGAAAGCTTATTTAAACATCTAGAAGGTTATAGATTGTTTTGTTAAGAATTATTGTATTGCATATCCTCTCAAGTGGAAGGCCATCCAACCTTAAGAGGCATGTGAATATTACTTCCAATTTTGAATATCATAATAGAAGAGATACGTTTTCATCATTTATCTTGTTTATTTCCTTTGGTAAGCTATCCTACACTACAATTTTGTTTTTAGAATTTTTTATCTTTGTAAATATTTTTGTTCTCCAATTTACAAGGTTAAGTACACCACAAGTGGTATCATTAAACATTCCTGAGTCAACATGCTTGCAATTTTTTGTAGATTTTATTTTAAGTTAAATACATGTTTTGACATCTTTAAATAACACATATATTTGTTTTTCATTAAGTAAACATGTGGTTGGTGAAGCATACACACAAATAATACAATTGGTACTTAGTCACATTTTTTGGACACTAGTGTAACCTCTCTTGGTACTCCTTCAAGTAGTATTGCATTTGACAACAACTACATATGAATATCTCTTCCACATATCCTTGGGTATATAGGAATTCCTATAGATAACTTGAAAACATTTCTAGATAATTTAGTTAGTTGTCTTGTTGCTATATTGTCACTGAGAAAAACACTTAAGAATGTTACTCTCATGTGCCTAAGTAGTGAGGTAGTATGGATAAGGACATGGTTGATCTTTCTTAGTTATATCCTTCAGATATTGGGCCAAATAATATTGTTGGACCTCACATGTATATCAGAGAGCTATGGCACTTGATAATACCTTGTCATTAGGACCATGGAAACCCTCATCTCTGTAACACCAATGAAATTCCTATATCTTTACATCCAAAAGGTATTTGGAAATTATGTATGTGTAGCCAATATATTCTTTTCAACTAGCTAACCATCATAGTCTCAAATATTTCTTGGAACAATGATATCATCCCAGATTAGCATAAGTGGGCCACTATGATTTTGATGTATAATTATGACAACATCTATAAGAAGGGCAAGGAAAATGTGTTGGTGGATGCTTTTTTTGGAAAATATGAGAAGGAGGGATCCCTCTTTGCATTATCCTTACAAATTATAGGATGGATCAAGGAAGTAAATCAATAATGTATGACCCAATGACACCATCAAACAACTCATCAAATGGATATAGGAAGACCCCAAATTCCCAACCATGTATACTTGGAATAAAGATACCTTGTGGTAAAAGGAGCACATTTTTCTTACCTCGGTTTCGACCATAAAACATCAAATATTATAGGAGTTACATTCATTAACCACTTCAATCCACTCGTGCTTTAATAAAACCTATGAATGAATCAAGCACTCATTATTTTGGGAAGGAATAAAAATATACATCCACAACTTTGTAATAACCTACAACATTTGTCAAAGTTACATTGGCCAAACAATGAAGTCACATGGTTCTTTACAACCCCCTCCAATTCCAAATGATATCTAGAATGATATCTCTATGGATTTTATGATGGGGCTTCCAAAATTAGACAATAAATCAATCATCATGGTGGTAGTGAATATCCTATCAAAATATTCTTATTTTTTTCTTTATGAAACCCTTTCTCCATCACTAGTGGCACAAGTCCTAGTGGATCAGATATTTAAGATACATGGTATGCCAACTTCCATTATATATGATCGAGAACCTACATTCACAATCAAATTTTGGCATAATTTTTTTAAACTTCATGACTACCTAGTTGAAACTCAACACAACCTATCATCCCAAAATAGATGGTCAAATATATGTAGTCAAAAAGTTCTTGGAAACATCCTTGATATGATTTGTGTTAGAAATGTCACACCAATTGGCATAATGGATTCCTCTCTCAGAGTGGTGGTATAACGCCACTTATCATGGTGCTACTTATATGACCCATATGAATTAGTGTATGGCTAAAATCCCATATAAATGGTTTCATATTTACCAGGAACTTCAAATATTCATGTTGTGGACAACACACGTCACACTAGAGAAACTATTTTCACACCCTTAAGGCTAATTTGGTTACAAATCAAAATAGAATGAAGCAATAGGTGCCTCAATATCACTCAAAGTGTTCATTTTCCAAAGGGGGTCATCTTTTTCTTCGACTCTAACCCTATAAAAAAACATATCTTAAAAACAATCTCCCTTGGATACTTATTCTATAGTTTTATGGACCACATAAGATACTTCGATGCATTAGAACACGTGGCCTACAAGACATTTTTTTCTCAATCATTCCAAGATTCACCATATATCCTTCATGTCTCTTTCCTCCAAAAAGTGGTGAGATCAAATTCTAAATTGCATAACAAGTTACTAGAACTTGATAGTGAAGGATCCATTTAGATAGACTCACCAAAAGTAGTATTGGATTCCAAGGAACGTCAATTACATAAGCATACAATTAGAAAAATATTGATCTACTGGAAGGATATGAAACCAAAAGATACCACATGGGAACCAAAAGGGTTTCTGTACCAATTTACTCACCTATGTAAAGATCTAGAAGGTTATGGATTGTTTTTCCAAGAATTATTGTATTGGAGCTCTACTCAAGTGAAAGTTCACCTAAAATTAGGAGGGTTGTGAGCATTGCTTCGATATTTTTCTATCATAATACACGATCTATTTTTACAACATTTCTCTTTTTTCATTCCTTTGATAAGTTATCCTGCACTATAATCTAGTGTTTATAGCATTATTTATTGTTTTAAATATTGTTGTTTCACTAATTTGTAGGGTTAAGAACACAACACCCACTAAGAAGTGGCTGAAGTATTCCATAAATCAAATTGGTTGGAATACTTCAACAAATTTCAAGGGTTTGGTGATGATGTTTCCCTAGAATTTGAAAAGATTCTCTAGAACTTGGACTAACAAGAATATACAACCACAATCATGGGTTAGTGGATCCAATCCAATGACCCTATGTAGTAGGGTAATAAGAATTAATGTTGGGTTTCCATGGGATAAGGACGAAAGAAATAAAACCATATCAATAATGAAATATTTATTCAAATCCTATGAAACACTAGAAGAAGCTAAGAATAGTGTTAAGAGAGATATACCCTACCTTTACCATGGAATGAAGTTAGGGCCTATATCTCATGAACTATATAACTTGTGAGTGCACGAAAAACCTAGTAAATGCATTTCATTTAAATTTGTTACATCAACTAAGAAATTTCTATTATCATAAGCAAAAATCGAACTTGAGCATCCTTTAATACTGACAAGATAATTAATTACCGTAGAAATTAAAGAGTTCAATGATTAATTATCAACCTAGGGTACAAATGTTTTCGAGTTATCATGCAATATATATGTAGGATACTATTTATTTTATGGTAATTATTTGTTTCATATGTTATTAAGAAAAGGAAAGTGCTTCCCTAATTTATGAATTGAAATGACATTGCTAAAATGAAAACACATCATGCTTGCAAAAAGAAGCAATTCAAAAAGGAATCAATGTTTAGTTATCTACCGTGTTAAAGAGTTAACCAGAGGCTATGCACCATCTTGAATTATACAAACACACTTGCAAAAATAAATAAATGTGCACAATATGAAAAGAAAGACTATTGAATCTCACAATGCCATGTTCTCATGGAGTGAGTTATCCCTCCCAGGAATCATGACACTGAATTAAAACTACATTAACATAACCAAATCAAATCACACTATAAAAAATTATGAAACTATGATCTATATTGAATAAAACTTCAAGAAAGTTTATTCTACACCATCATAGTTTAGAATATGCTCTAAGAGTCCTCCTCGTAGATTGGATAAGGAACTCTTTATACATGAACTTGTTTGAAACCAAAATTAAAAAATATCTAATCAAATCTACTTGAGGATTAATGAATCAACAAAACAAATTTTTTCCATAATCCTTGCTAACTCCCATCAAATTTACAATGCCATTGAGTGTCAAATTCAAATGGAGATGTGTGAGTTATAAGAACTTTACCAAAACATGCTCAAAGTTACTTTTAATGGTGTTGGATTCCTAGATCCATGGCATATTTAATGGATATCTTGAAATCTAGTAGAAAAACAAATCTGCACTCACAACCACAAACAATTTGCCCTATACTTACTTATCTAAAACTATTAAAATCATAATTTGAAATAGTTGGAAAATGAATAGTAGATCCCCAAATTAATATGGAACATGTAAATATGTGAAAAAATGGATTTGTACAAGTGAATTTATAGAAATCCACCTTCCAACAATTAAAACCATACAATTCATCTTTCCAATCTCTTCCTCAATTGACCACATGGTTGGTGGTGGTTGATTCTTGTATTTGAAAAACATGGATCTATAACCATCTATAAATTAAGCCATTATTCTTAAGTAAATACAAAATAAACTAATTGTTCCTAATGTTAATGATAATTAAAAAAATACTAAAAAATGAAAGGGATAACAATGATCCTAAATCTCGCACGTGAGCATTAAAATGGACCAATAGAGGGTTATGGGAAAGAAAAGAAGGATTGAAAATAAGGTAAAGATAATTTCAAAAGATGGAATTTACGTGACTCATCATCTCCATCCAACTAAATATGTTGCATGTTCTCATTAAACCTTATACCTCTATGTCAACCAAGATGCGAGGACCAATTTCGAATGTTTCTTCCATGTTTTTAATACACATTAACCAAGACTACTGTCAATACCTCTTAGTGTCCAACACATCACTTTCTTTCCCAATATGATATTGAAATCCCTTCAAACAATGACGGATCCATTTTTTGAAAGTTTGTTGAGACACATATCATCATTTTATTAATCAATCAGGAACAAACACAATTGGCCCATCTAGTATTTCATGGCATCATAAATATCATCTTACAACCACCTAGAGTAATTTAGAGGTCTTGTTTTAGGTATATGGAAAATATATTTTCAAAAATGGCACCTACAATAGATTTGCAGTGAGTCGTTATAGGTTTGACAAATAATTGATTTATTTTAAATGCCAATATTATGGGTCCTTAGGAAATTTTGTAGGAAGACATGTCTTAATTTGTTGGTTCTCCTCACCAAAAAAACATAGATACCTAGATCATATATGTCAAACCAAATCATCACCAAGGATGTTAATAATATGTAATTTGAAAAGAGATTTAAAAAGACAAAGATTACCCACAAGTTTTTTCATGCTACTTGTAACACCCTTAAACTAAACCCATGTTAAATAATGTGTTTTTGTAATGTTTATGAGTGTCTAGATGGAAGAGCTCATTGAATGTTTTCAATATTTTATATAAATATAAATTTTTCATGGCTAAGCCAGAACGCTAACTTATTAGAGACTCGTGTATTCACCCATGACAGTGAGAGGGTGGGGGTTGTAATATCCTAGGGGAGGCTAATCTTATGCCTCGTTAATCATGCAAATCTTATTAAAAAACTTATTACTTTTGTTAAACCTTAATGCTCTTGTTTAATTCATGTAACTTGACTTTTGGTGCTAGTGATGGATTAAAAGAATATCAAGAAAGTTGATCCTTTTGACAAGTGGAGCATAGGAAGAATGTTTGTATGGGATGAGTGGAATCAGGTTTATGAAGAAGGTCGATGTGGTGGCATAGCATGGTTCTATGGGAAGTGGAACAAGGACAGTATAACCGGTCAAGCAGTGGGAAGAACAAAATGGTCCAGGAGAGAGTGAGTTGGGAAAATGGCCATTTTGGCACAAAGAAAAAAGGAACTAGGAAGAGAAATGCAGTGGAGGGGAGATAAAAATGCAGGAGGGAATGAGTGAACTGGAAGAATTATAAAAACAAAATGCATAGTGATGATAAGCACGAAGGAGTGTGAATAATCCCAGCTGAATTTTTGAATTCATCAGAGGATCTATCCTTGGCATCGTGGGTGGACTGAGAGATGACGTCTAGAACCATAGCAAAGTCTCCAATCCAATTGATGTGCAGCGGTAGTGGTGATGGTGGGAAACCAAGTTCCCAAACCTGAGCCTGCAATCCTTTGGTTGTAATTATCCTTTTCCTTGTTTTTCCTCTAGTTTCTCTAGTGAGATGACAACAATGTATGATATTTCCTTAGCATAATTCAAGCATAGAGGGAAATGACCTTCATCACTGTTAGTGTTAGTTAAAGGAATCTAGGGGGTGTAATTTGCAAAGTTGGCATGGATTTGGTAGTAATACCGTGAATACTGATTGTAAAGTGAGAATTTTGTGAGATGCTTAGGACCGATGAGATTTCTAGTAGTGAATGCATGAGTCTCATCTCAGGGGTGGAGTTATGTTGATAGGTTTATGATAATAACTTCCTACGGTTGGGTGGATCATGGCTACCATGAAGCCAATTGCCATATATATGATTTTAGATAAGTGTTAAATGTCTTTTAATATCCGAAGTAGCTACTATATATATATTCATTAAATTCCTATCTTCTTAAACTGAGTAAATGATATGTGTGCATGAAAGAATGTGTTATTTTACGTTATATGCCAAATGCATGTGAATGAATGCTAATGGTGATGGTTAGAGAATGTATGTGTGGTTTTTTGTCCTCCGTTATTCCTTCATTTATGGTTTTTATGGCTTGAGAGGTAGATCTTTCAAACCTATATGTTTCATTGTTGTTGTTTAACTCTGTTTTGATATTTATTGAGAATGAGATGTGACACCGTGAGGTCGTGTGATGTTCTTTTAATTATGATCAGAAATGTTGATTAGTTATTATATTGTATGAGACTGGTTTGTGTGACTGGGAACCGTTTTTTGGTTGATAATCCTGTGGTAAATCATTTTGTAGCATTGGATGGAAGCTTGTAACGTTGTGTGTTTCCGTAGATTATTTGTCCTTGGTTTCCATTTAAGTTTGTGCCAATCTATGAGCTGGACAAATGTTTTGGTGGATGGGATTCAGTTCCAAGTCATGGCAGAATCCCTAGTTTATTCTATTGTTCCTTGCTTGAGCCATTTATTTGGAAAAATGGCAAAGTTTTGGATTGTTGAATTGGCATAATCATAATCATCGATTTCTTCCAGATGTGCGATCATGACCATCAATTTTAGTGCCAATGTACTGGATCCGACTTTTGACTTCAAATCTGTCAACTTCGAAAATCGAAAGTCAAGGAAGTTTTTTATATTTTTGGTAAGTCGATGCCAAATTTTGACATGACGATGTTAGGAATAAAAAATTGGTAGTGTTTGTGTATTTTTCTCATTGTGGTGCTAGCTTCCAACTTTTGATGTGCCGATGTCGAAAATTGAAATTGGAGAGTGGTTTGTATTTTTTTCATTTGATCATGTCGAATCCTGATTGTCGACATTGAAAGTTAGAAGTTGGGAATGTTGTTGTTTTATTTGTTTTGGCATGCAAAATTCTGAATGCTGATGTTGGCAGTGTCGAGATCAATAATTTGGATCATAAAGGTGGATTTTAAGCTGTTGGATCTGGTTGAAAGTTCAATCCATGCTGTTGATTATTGTTTAGTAATTTTTAATCTATCTTTAAGTTTTGTTTAAGCATGTTAAGCTATGTTTAAATATAGGATTTCACTTTTGTTTAAGTTGGTTATTTAACTATTGATGGTTTATTAAAGGGTTAATTAGGAGAATTAATCCTGTTTAAAATATTTTTATTTATTGATTAACTATATTTAATCAATGATTAATTGCTTATCTATGCATTAATATTCTTGACCTTTTGATCTATTTAATGATTTAATGGCTATATTAAGTGGTTTGATCTATCCTTCCATGATCTTTGATTTGTCTGTAACTCATGGAAATTGTTTATCTTGTCTTGGTTTACTTGTTTAATAAATTTTAGAGCATGTGTGTCTCTCTGTGATCATTATTGGACACTGATGGTTATCCTCATAGCTATGTAGTTCTCAGGTGCATTACAATGTGGTATCGGAGCTTAGGTTCAATACCTAGCCTATGGGAAGTGTTTTCTTAGAAGAGTATATCCTCTTGAGCGAATTAATTCCATGTTTGTAATGTATAAAATGTTTACATGTGAATACTATAAATGCAATCATCTATATGAATTGAAATATGAGCTAACGAAACTACCTGATTTCATATTTATAGCGACAGTACAGTTCCGGGTCTTTATAGTTGTATATTGCTAGAGTGGCAAGAAAACAGAGCTATAAGTATGGAAGAAATCCCATAAATGTCTCTCCTTGTTGAAGAAGTAAGAATGGGTGACCAAAGGATAGATTCCAATGGCCATCAGTCTGAGATGGGAGCCATGGAAGTGTACAAAACCTTAAAGGACATTCATGCTGGAAATGGAAGGATCTTACAGTATATGGAACAAGAAAATTAAATTAACCAGCAATTGATGCAGTTCTTAATGCATTTGTAGGATCGAGGGAAACGAGTATCTTCGATGGTAGTAAAGGAAGAAGAGTGATCCTTGAACAGAAATTCCCGATAGGTTACAACCTTCTATGAACAATGACACAAGTGGAAGGAAGGTTCATTCTTGACATGAATCAGTTAAAAGTCAACAAGGGAATGATAAACCCAATACTTAGCATGATTTTCATCCTAGAAACCATTTGAATAGGAGGAGATATGGGAATGTCTTATAGGGTGAGCTCAAAAATACTAATCCATCCTCCATTGATGGAGAGAACACCAATGAGGTTGCATAGATGTGGCCTCTAGATATGAAGAAGTATCACAATCGCATGACTACTCAGATAATCAAGAAGCTATAATTTCCAGTTATAATATCCAAGGAAAGGCCTACCAATGGTGGAAGCAATTGAAGCAAGTAGAAGAATTGGAAGAAAAAAATCTCGTGGAGGAAATTTCAAAGGTACTTCCAGCAAGAATATTTGTCATAGCAGTATTATGACAAGAATATGCAAGAGTTCTTTGAGCTTTGATTGGGAAGCATGAAAATGGATGAGTATGATTAAATATGTTTGGATTTGTTAAGTTATGTGGACTTTGTCCAAGAGAAAAAGGTTAATATACAATGTATCCTCAATGCTTTACCAGTGTTCTACAAGGATCACATAACTTATGATGAGCCTTGAACCTTGAAGGATTGCATATGAAAGGCTAAATTCTTGTGTGAATAGGGTAAGCATAGGAAGTATTTGCATAAGAATTGGAAGGGTAAATTGAAGGATAAATATGATCAGAGGAAGAAAGGATTTAATCTCGTAGATACCAATCAAGCCCAACACAATTCTTTCTAGCATCCCGCTTAGAAAGGTGAATCAAATACAACTAGACCTATAGGAGAAAAAAATAAGACAAGTCAAATGTTGGAGGTGTGTGGGAGGTGTGGAGGTAAATACTACCTTAGTAATTGTCCTCGGAGGAAGACCAAGGATTCCAAAGTGTGTAATATGAAATAAGAAACTACATTGGGGAATGTAGCTCGAAACATTCCTCATATTTATGTAGCATTGGATAATTTCCAGGAAGACCATCAGTCCTCTATGATTGAAATTGAAAGGGAGATAAATAATTTACCAGTTTCAAATTTGATTGATTATGAATATTCATTAATTTATGTAAATGCTAACCTAATTAAAAGATGCAAGTTGGTAAGTAGTAAATTGGCTAAGCATAGGATGGTGTAGATAGCCACAGGAATGAAAATAAAAATCACATCAGTGGTTAATGAATGTTAATTTTCAATGAAGGGAATGGATACCAAATCCGATTTGGACGTGATTCCCCTCGAGACGTATGATTTATTGTTGGGAATGGGTTGGCTAGAATCACATCATGCGATTCTTGATTGTTGGAATAAAATCATTTCTTTCCAGGATGAGGATGGTAATGTTGTTCAATTCCAAGGGATCACAAAATGATTTCAATGAGAGAAATTTCGGCTATGAAGATGAATTTTTTTCTTCAAAAGGGTTTCCATCTTTAGGGCATCCCTACTAAGGAGTTATCAACTAATTTAGAGTCGCATGTAGAGGAGACATGAGTGCTAAAGTAGTTTGAGGATGTGTTTCATGATGTACCTGGTTTTCCACCGAAGAGGGACATTGATTTCACCATCAATTCGGTGCATTGAGAAGTTCCAATGTATAAACCCCCTTACATGATGAGCACCCCACAGTTAAAGGAATTGCAGATGCAACTGGCAGGAATGTTAGAGAAAGAATACATATGCCCTAGTGTTTCTCGCTAGGGAGCTCCAATGTTATTTGTGAGGAAGAAGGATGGAACGTAGAGGTTATGTGTAGATTACCAATAGCTAAATAAATCCAAAATAAAGAAAATATTTCCATTTCAAAAGGATTCATGAACCTTTTTACCATTTGAGTGGTGAAAAATTGTTTTCTAAGATCAATTTGAGATCTAGATATCATCAGATATGCATCAAATATGAAGATATAAGTAAAAATTCCTTTAAGACCAGGTATGGGAATTATGAGTATATAGCCTTGTCCTTCGGACTCACCAATTCCTCAACAACGTTTATGTGCTTGATGAAGGTTGTGTTCAAATAATTCTTGGATAAATTCATGGTAGTATTCTTAGATGACATTTTGGTTTATTGCAAGATTGAAGAAGAGCATTAGGAGCATCTCATGATCTCTTTACAAATCCTGAGAGGGAACAAGTTGTATGCCAATCTCAACAAGTGTTCCTTCTATTAGAATTAGTTGTTGTACTTGGGTCACATAATTTATTATGAAGGTTTGGTATTAGACCCTATTAAGATAAAGGCTATTCAAGAAAGTCCTACTCCCAAGAGTGGTTCAAAGGTTAGATCATTTATGGGGTTGACAAGTTATTACAAAAGGTTCATAGATTCTTTCTCTCGAATTGCAAATCCAATTAATTCATTGCAGAGGAAAAATGTGAAATTCACTTGGAACTAGAAGTGTGAAGAAAGATTTAGACTCTTGAAAGAGTTGCTCACTTGTGCTCGAGTGTTAAAAATTCCAGATTCAGACTAGGAGTATGTGGTGTGTACTAATGCATCATTGGAAGGACTCGATGGAGTTTTCATGCAAGATGGGAATGTGATTTTCTATGAATCACAGAAGTTGAAGGAGCATGAGAAGAACTATGCTACCCATGACTTGGACTTAGATATCATAGTTCATGCACTCTAGACATGGAATCAATATCTCTTAGGGATCCCATTTGAATTAAGGACTGATCATTGCATGCTTAAGTATTTATGTGAACATCCTCAATTGATTCAAAGAATCTAGGTGGATTGGATTCCTAAGTGATTTCAATTTTGACATCAAATATAACAAAGGTAAGGAGAACTCTGTGGTTGATGCACTCAACATAAGGAATCAACTAATGCAAGTTTCATCCATCAATGAATATAAGTCATCTTTGAAAATCAAGTTGCATGAAGCATTGAAGGTGGATAATCACTATCTACAAGTTGTGATAGCATTGCATTCAAGCCATAGAACTTAAAAAAATTTCAACTACACATTGACCAATGATGTAATTATTCAGTTCAATGGAATAATTTGTGTACCATATGAAAGTGACTTAAAGAGGATTATACTTCAAGAGATGCATAGTGTACCATGTGCAAGACATCATAGTTACTAGAAGACTCTAACAACCATTAAAACAAAGTTATATTGGGCAGGTATGAATAAGGAAACAAGCAAGTGCATTCCTCAATGGTTATATTGTCAAGGCATGAAGGTAGAGCATAAACATCATGCTGGCCTACTCCATCTGTCGCCTGTGTTGGAATGGAAGTGGGATGTAGTGGCCATTGATTTCATTACCAAGTTTCCAAGGGAACAAAAGCACTATGATTCCAATATGGAAGTGGTGGATAAGTTAACAAAGTCAACCCACTTTGTAGTTGTACAATCAACTTTCAAAGAATCCAAGATTACATAAGTTTTTATGAAAGAGATTTCCAAGTTACATGGTATTACTAAGGCCATAGTTTCATAAGAAGATTTAAATATCACTTTGAACTTTTGGAAGGGTTTGTTCAAAGAATTTGGAACCAAATTAAATCTCAATATAAGCTCTTATTTGCAAAAAGATGGACAGATTTAGCGGGTGAACCAAGTCATTAAAGACATTCTTCGAAGGTATATGATGGAAAATCCTAGTAAGTGGGAAGATTACTTATATCTAGAAGAGTTCACTTATAAAAATGGGTATCAAGCATCGCTAAGGATGATCGTGTTCGAAGTAATTTATGTAAGAAAGTGTATTGTTTCGGTAAGTTGGGATAAGCCCGTTGATAGACTAGTTATGGGGCCATAAATGATCCATAAAATGGAATAGTAGGCAACCAAGATAAATTAGAATTTGAAGGATTATAAGGACAAGAAAAAGATATATGCGAAGAAGGAAAGAGTGCACATAGTGTTCTAATTTGGGGACAAATTATTTTTGAAATTTAAGGGAAATAAGAGTTCACTACAATTGGTTAACAACAAGAAGTTGGCAGCTAGGTTATGTGGACCCTTTGAGGTCCTAAACAAAATTGGGTCGGTTTATTATGAACTTGCTCTCCCCCCTATGGTGAAAATGCATAATTTTTTCCATATTTTATTATTAAAGATGTATGCATATGATTCTAATCATTTTTTGATTGGTTTATCATATAGATGGAACATGAAGCGGAATTTCATGCTTTGCCAGTCTGCATATAGGGAAAAAGAACCAAAATTATCAAGAACAGGACCATAGGGAAGGTAAAGGTCCAATGGACGCATTACAAACCTAAAGAAGCAACCTGGGAGATGGAAAATCAGACGAGGGAAGAGTATCCCCATCTATTTGAAGACCGACTTTTGAAATAAATGTCTGCAAGTTATGTTTTAAAAATTTTAGGCATTGTAAACACAATGATGGTGTATAGTTTTTAAGGGGGAGGGGAATGTAACACTCATGAACTAAACCAATATTAAATAATGTGTTTTTGCAATGTTATGAGTGACTAGATTGCAGAATTCATTGAAGGTTTTTAAGATTTTATATAAATATAAATTGGTTGTGGTTGATCCAGAATGCTAAATGACGAGACATTCATGTATTCACCCATGAAAATGAGAGGGGGAGGCTGTAATAGCTTAGGGGAGGATAATATTATTCCATGTTAACCCTATAAAGCTTATTAAATACCTTGTGACTATAGTCAAACCTTAATCCCCTTGTTTAATTCCTGTAGCTTGACTTCTGGGGTTGGTGATGGATTACAAGACAATCAAGAAAGTTAACAATTTTGAAAAGTCACATATAGGAAGAACATTTGCATGGGTAGAGTGGAATTGTTCTTGTGGAGAAGGCCCAAGGTAGTGGTACAATGTGGCATTGTGTGAAGGAAAACATCTGCAACATAACTGCTCAAGTAGTGGGAAGACCAAAACGATCTAGGAGAGCGTAAGCTAGGAGACTGGCCATGCTATAATAGAGAAAAAAGGATATAGGAAGATAAACACAAGGAAGGAGAGAAAAGAATGCAAGGGAGGAGTGAATTGGAAGAACTGCAAAAAACAATGCATAGTTCAGAGAAGCAAGAAGGTGTGTAGAAGTACAGGACTAATTTTGGAATTCGTTAAGAGATCTAGCCTTGGCATCGCAAGTGGAATGAGAGATCAAGTAAAAAACCAAAGTGAAGTTTTGAATCCAATTGATATGCAGCAGTAGTTGCATCATTAGGAAACCAAGTGCTCAAATCGGATCATACAATCCTTTGGTTGTAATTATCAGTGTCCTTGTTTTGGATTTGGTTTCTCCAATGCGATGGAAACAGTGCAGGAGATTGTCTTAGAAGAATTCAAGCAAAAAGAGTAGTGACGTTCATCACTACTGGTGCTAGTTGAAGGAAGCTAGGGGGATAATTTGCACAATTTACGTGGATTTGATAGTGAGACAGTAAAACCTTATTGTCAAGTGAGAATTTTGTGAGATTCCTAGGACTGGTGAGATCTCTAGTGCTGAATGCATGAGTCTCATATTGGAGGTGAAGTTATGCTAAGAGATTTATGAGAAGAAATTCCTACAGTTGGGTGGAGTATGGCTATAATGAAGATAGTTTCCAAATACATGATTTTAGATGTGTTAAATCTCTATTAAACTTTGAAGTGAATTTATATGTGTGTGTGTGTGTGTCATTTAAATTCCTATATTCTTAAACTGAGTAAATGATGTGTTGTGCATGAAGGAATATGTTATTTTATGCTATATTCCAAATGCATGTGAATGAATATTAATGGAGATGGTTATAGCCTATATGTGTGGTTTGTTGTGTTGGGTTATGCCTCTATTCATGGATTTGATGGCTTAAGGGGTGGAGCTTGCAAATCTATTTGTTTCCTTGGTTTTATTTAACTCATTTTTGAGATTTATCGAGAATGAGATGTGGGACCATGAGGTTGTGTGATGTTCTTTTAATTATTATCAGACCTGTTGATTAGTTCTTGAATTGTATGTGACTGGTTTGTGTGGTTGGAAACCTTTTTTTTAGTTGATAAGTCTATGGTAAATCATTTTCCAATGTTGGATGAAATCTTATAACCTTGCGTGTTTTCCTAGATTATTTGTGCTTGGTTTCCATTTAAAATTTTATGTGTCAATCTATGAGTTGTGACAGGTGTTTTAGTGGATGGGATTCAATGGAAAATCATGTTAAAACGCATGGTTTATTCACTTGTTCCTTTCCTTAGCCATTTATTTGGAAAAATGGCTAAGTTTTGGCCTATGGGACCAACATAATATCGACTGTCGATTTCCTTCCCAATGTGAGTTACAGCCGTCGATTTCCTTCCCAATGTGAGTTACAGCCGTCAATTTTAGTGTTGATGTGTTGTAGGAAATTTTTCACTTCCGACACATTGACATCAAAAATTGGAAGTTAGGGCGGTTTTTGTTATGTTTAGTAAGTTGGTGTTGGCTTCCAAATTTTGACGTGCTGACATTAGGAATCATATGTCGGAAGTGTTTGTGTACTTTTTCTCATTTGTTGGTGACGACTTCCGACTTTTGATATTTTGACGTTAGAAATCAGAAAAAAGGAGCAGTTTATGTTTTGTTCGTTTGGTTGTTTTGACTCCCGACTCCCGATGTTAGAAGTCGAATGCCAGGAGGGATGTTGTCTTTATTTTTTTTGGCATGCCGACTTCCAACTGCCAACTTCGACAAGGAAACATTGGGATCCACAATTTGGATAAAAAAGGAAGATTTAAATCCATCCAAAATGTTTTAAGGGTTAATCCACGTCGTTGATCATTTTTAGTGAGTTTTAATCTATGTTTAAGTCTTTTTTAAGCATATTAAGTTGTGTTCAAATCTAGGATTATGCTTTTGTTTAAGATGGTTAATTAGCTATTGAAGGTTTATTAAACCGTTGATTAGGTGAATGTAACACCCCGTTTTTGACCCCATTTGCATTAAAATGTATATGATGTAAATATTGTATTTAATCATGGTGTGGAGCTAAAGGAAAAGGCCCCACTGTCAATTTAGTGTTTTATGTTTTGACAATTAAAAATCAATGCTGATGGTTATCATGCTAGTGGATGGAACAATATATTTTGGACATCATGTAAATATGCAATTTAATTAAAATACCCACAAACAACTATTTTTATGCAACACTAAAGAGATGGGGGCATGATTCCATAAGGAATAGGGAGGGAAATAATTCAAACCCTTGAGCCAATAGTGTAAATCCAAATGTCAAAGGGAGAACCCATAAAAATGTTAACTACCCATTTTGTCTTTTGTGCCCAATCATTTATTTCTTCCAGAAGTTGTTGAGTTGGTTAATGCATGGGGATGGGAAGAGTATGGCAGTCAAATTCGAATTTGAGAAGCCATCTATTTTTGAAAAATGTTCTTTTGACTTATGGGGCAGGTAAATGCCCAAAAATGATGCCCAACCCATTATGCATTCACGTCCTCCATTTCCTCATGCAGTTTGAAGCATGTGGATCTCTTCCCTTCACGTTTTCTGTTGTTCCTCATCTTTCCATGGCTGGGAAAATATGTTTTTGTGTTGTGGAGTGAATGTGTAGTAGGGATTTATGTTTTTATGTCATTTCCACAGTTTCTTCGTGCCGAAAAACTTGCTTTTGGTTATGCTCAGTGGCTGGGAATATATACCCATGATTTTGGGGTTTATAGCAGTCATTTTTTCCCAAGTTAATCCCGTAGACACTTTATGAATTTGAATCCATGAGCTGGGGGTTTGAATAGGCTATTTTTTCCCACGAGGAGCCATTAGACATTTTCTGAAATGAATTGCTCACTCTGGGTCGTTTTTCCCGATTTCCCATTTTCGATTTTGGTTTCTATTTTTTTTTGTCCATGCCTAGCTCTTGTGTTTTGTGGTTCTGTAAATCGTTGTTTAGTATGAACTATTAGGATTTGAAGAGGGTAGAATTGGATTGGTAAATCTAGTGGAGGAAGGAACCTCACAGAGAGATCAAGAGGGGTTGGTTATCCTTCTTTGCACACCCTGAAGAGCACTGAATGGGAAGGAATAACCAGAGGGACTATGTAGTAGAGAAGGGGATGCTTCCTTGTGTTGGGTGTGTAGGTGTTGGGAAGGCCAAGCCAGATCTTGTGTAAGTGTCCATAGCTCTTTGGTTGAGCTCACTAGCTTAGCAATTCAAAATTTCCACCTCCTTGGCTTCCTGATAAACCCAAATGTAGTTTTGGCTTGGCTGAATTTTGATATGTCTTTGGCTATGTGTGAGTTTGTTGGTGTTCCCTTATTCCATGTGGGAATCATGCCCAGCTCAGGGGTGGAAGTTATACTGAGAGAATGATGAGCACACTAGCCTATGGTTGGGTGCAATATTGGAGCGACATAGCTAGTTGCGGGACAGGCTTCTTCTCAAGATAAGTATCTCTTGTGTTTAACCCTTACAACTGTAATTGTTTAATGAATTATGATGAACATGTTGAATGCTTGAATGAAATGTATTTTCTTCCACTATATATTGCATTTTTTATGCATCTGTGTATGTTTTACTTAAATGAATTTTCATTATTTATGTTCATGGAATGTAGATCCCCGCTTAAATGATAGCAGCAGCTTGTAGTCGCGTCCTCTTGGAGGGAAGGGGATGTGACAGTGAATTAATATTGTTTAGAATCTTGTTATTTCTTGATTAATTGTATTTAATCAATGATTAATCACTTGTCTGTGCATTAATATGCTTGATCGTTTGGTCTATTTAATGAGTTAATGGTGATTTTAAGTGGTTTAATATACGGTTCCACGGAATTTGAGTTATGTGTAGCTCATGGAAATTGTTTATCTTGTCTTGCTTTACTTGTTTAATAAATTTTGGGGATTTTGTTTCACTCTATAATCATTATTGGAAATCGATGGTTGTCTGTGTACTTGTGTAGTGTCCAGGTGCATTACACTACTCAACAATAATTTAAAATTGTATGCCACTACAATTAATATGTGAAGTTCTTGTAATCCACTTGTATACATCTTCTCTTCATGAACATAGCAAAGCAATGCTGCAATAAATAAATATTCTCATATGATTCCATGAGAGAGTTCACTCAACTGTATGATGATACTAGGGCCAAAGATTCTTTTTCCTTCCACACAAGTTCATAATCCATGAAAAAATGTTTTAGGACTGACCTTACATATGTGCTACTAGTTATTTATGTAAAAACATGCTTCTTCAAGGTGATTTCCCAATTATATAATCCAAGGTATAAAATTCTTGTTTTGGTAGTTGCAAGTAAGTTGTTTCAAATTTCCATAAATCCCACGCCAAAAATCCCTCTGTTACAACATGCACCAATGGTATTAAATGGTTTGGAGGAGGTTTTATGGAAATTTATTATAACTAAAAAAACTCAATGATGAAAGGCTTTAGCAGTGGATTTTTTTTGGTGTGCTTTATTGAATGGAATGCATTGGTGCATACAAATTTCAAAAGAACCAATGCATACAGAGTTAAAAAGAACCGACACTTTTTAATATAAACAAGCACTGGTTTGTACAACAATCTAATGGAACCGATGCTCTATAACTTTGTGTGCACTAGTTCTTTATAAGAAACATAATGGATGTCATGGGTTCTGTCATCACTTATGTAGAAGGGGTTTTCTTTCAATATCAATTGCTTCTCTTTGCTACTATATAGACCTTGATTGTAAGTGGTATGGACCATTATGATCACGTAATCTGAATGATAATATTGACTTTGTATCTCATTTTGCGGTTGTAAGGTGAATTTTTCAACAAAATCAAACACTGACAATATTGTTCCAAGGAGGGCTGTATCTATGCAAATCCTAAATTTCTCATCTTGCCATTTAGCGATATGGACATGTTGAATTTAATGCTAGATATTTCCATAAAACTCTAGAATAAAATCACATACTTGAAACTAGTGGAAAAATAAAATAGGCATTAGATAACTACATAGATGTATTAAGAATTCAATAAGAGCTAATCTTAATGAAAATTGGTTGAATACATTGTCATTGTGAAGTTACCAGTTTATTCTTCTTACTTATCTCCCTTCATGTAACTTATAAATATCACATCAAAATCTCTACTTGTTAAGGATTGTATTCCTAAATGGATGATCTTCTCTCTCATGGATGCACTCACTCCATAATGATGGCCACCACATTTGTAGGAAGTACCATCTAAGCAATTTTTCGCATAGTATGTTCGCCCATCTTTCCTTCGAAACATGATGGTATGGATGAAGTCTCTTGATGAAATCAATGGTATTGTACTTGATCATTCCTGCACATGTTATCATGAAAAAATGGCTTATATATACAAATGAATGATAATAATAATCAAAATCTATATGGTATCTAGAGAAAAAAGTGTTACTGGTCATGTTGATTCTCACATACCAATTTTTGTATTTTTTAAAAGATCTTTGTCCAAGTCTTAACTCTACATGGGAATCTTTAAACATATCAAATAGTTGAGTTTGTGTCATGTCAATATAATGTTTAATGTGGGGTTCATGATCCCTAAAACCCTTTTGGTGTTTTAGCACATCCTTTGTGTTGGAAGAAGGCCTAATGTTATCATCCCAAAATGATTCTACTAGTTCCTTTACTTATTTTACTAACTTCATGTCTTTACGTGGAAACCTACCACTTGATTCCTATAATTTATCCATTTGTCCTTCTATGCCAATATTGTCTCTTCTAATAAAATATATTTTAGAGTTTTGGATGTAATTTATTGATTTGTGATGTGACTTTAAGAAAACAATGTTGTGTTGTGGATTCTACTTACAATTGATTCAACCAATACATGATGAGTTGCATTACTCCATTATTTAGCTCAACGTCTCTATAATATAGCTATGATTCTACCAAGGTTTAGAGGGGTGAGGATTTGATGAAAAACATGGTGTTCAATCTATTGAACATGGAACTGAATTGTGGATCAGTGGAGCATCACTAGATGTTATATTTGTTGAAACAATGGGAATTGATGCCAAAAATGGTGTGTCCATTGTAAAATTCTACCTCTTTGACTCTTGATGTGAGGTATCAATAATTGTGTCTCCCATTGAATTCCTTCGCTTCATTTGTACAATTAGTAATTATTTTATAACTAATTGAATGCCTATGATTCCTTCCCCTTTGCCTTGTTTTTAACTTTTGTTCCTATATTTATTCCAATGCAATATATTTCCTTATAGATTTATGACCTCTATTACATAGATTTCCCATTGAAAATTATGAAATATTGTATAATATAATATGAATATGTATTGTTTATAGACAAAAAACAAAGTGGACAATATTCTATGGGTGAGCGCAAGCTAATGAGGGTCACTTTTGGAACGTTAGATGCAATAGAAAACTAAAAAATCAAGCATATCCCTCAACTTAATTGTATTTTTCAAGATACTTACACAAAATATCTTGATTTGAGTAAATAAGATTAAATGTAGGAAATTGAATCGCGTTTCCAAATATATAAGGTTTATGCATTGAAAATTTTTATAACTATGTCAAGTTTCATTTTTTCTAACAATCACTTTTTATTTTTTAGGAAAATGATAAGGTATATGTTTTCGTGGTTGCAGCCTTTGAGGGCCTAAATGATGCTTTCGAGATACAAAATATTCCAGGAATGTAGAGAACATATAGCACTTGTGCAGTGCTATTTTTCCAAAATAAAATTAGTAATTTTTTATTTTTTATAATTATCTAAGTGATCATTCCTTTGAAGGTCTTAATGAAATAATCATGAAATGGGTTTCTTATCGAATGTAGAGGTCAGTGTCTTCTAGTGATCCATATAATTTATTTTTAAAATGGTTAAGAATTGAAAAATTTATGGAAAAAACACTAGCAACATGTTTTTGAGTTAAGGAGTTATCAGACAATAGAAATTGAAAAAAAATAGGAAAATATAATATTTTTTAATAAAATTACATATATAGAATCTGCAGAAAAAATTCTATTTATGTTTAAGATTTCGTCAAAAATTATCATGTGTAGCATACTGTAACGACTGCATAAACAACGACTTCTTTAGAAAATGGAAGAAATTCCCAATTAGCTATGGTTTATCACATACCATAGCACAGATTTGGTATTACCGAAGCAAACTCCGAACCATACACATAGGACTATTAGTGACATGTGAGCAAGTGAATTGGCATGTTTAAATTCAAATTAATTCTCCTGCCCTTGTAGAATGAGAAAATGTGTGCACGTTATAGAGCTACAAAACGTGTGCATGTTATAGAACTACAAAATGCACACACATTTTGTAGAACTAAAAATATAGCACTATATGTAATATATCAAATGTATGGATAATAGTTTAGAGGGGGTGTGGAAGGATCAAGGGCCTAGGAAGATGTTGGAATTTAAAATGTAGATGGTTAATATTTGAGAGGGGGTGGGGAAGGATCAAGGGCCTAGGAAGATGCTGGAAGTTAAAGTGGGGATGGTTAATAGTTAAGAGGGGTTGGTGAAGGGTCAAGATCCTAGGAGGATGTTATAAATTCAAGTGGAGAAAGATGAATGGAATGGGAACATTATGGGTTGCAAGGGTGAAGAGGAGTGGGAATTGTGAGAATTGGTAGGAGGAGAAGAGGTGTTGAAGACATATAGGGTTAGAAGCAGTACACGAGAG
>LPNX011090064.1:67910-85262 GCA_001517045.1 Pseudotsuga menziesii | reverse complement strand
ATATATATATATATAGAGAGAGAGAGAGAGAGAGAGGTTGTGAGAGAGAGAAGGGGGGAAATACAGACACACATACACATAGAGATAGTGAGAGATGGAAATATAAAGGAAGGGAGGGACACTAAGTAATACATAGAAAGATAGTGAGTAAGGCACATGTGTATCCATAGATGTCGAGAATATTATTTAGGTATTGAGTTTTGGATTTCCTCCCTTGACCATGTTGAGGCCTTAATACCCATATCTAATGCTAAAAACCTCTTAAAGGCATATGCATATTTTATTGGAGACCAACCATACCTTGAGTAGGTAATTTGTGGTGCTTCAAGGAATTGTTCATTAAGATGGGTGCCTCAAATATTCCATTATGGCTTAAGGAATGAGCATATCTTAGAGGTCCCATACCTGTTGCTTAAAACCACCTAATTCTACTAACATCCATATTCATAATCCAAATATATCTACGAGATTCCATGTGTGAATTTTTATGGCATACTTCCTATCCATAGATGCGTAGATGCTTTAGTTAGCGCCTAAGGCCATAGTTTCCTCACCTGAACATCTCCATGGCCTTGAGATTCATACCTAGTGCTAAAAAAATGATGATGCCATGCATATCCTGATTAAGATTCAAATGATTCACTTTCAATGTCATGTGTGGTGTTTGGGGGCATCAATTTTGGCCCTAAATGGTTAGAAACTTCCTTTAAGTCCTAAGTACCAGGTGTTTCCCCTACCCATTTGAAGGCCCCTAATATTTGTACTTAGTGCTAAAATTTTCTAATTGTAGAAATTTCGATACAGATTAATGTATTCCTGCGATTCTCCTGATCTAACAAATTTGGCTCTTGTTAAATACAGAACTGCTTCTACTCTAATTATTGCGGAAACAATTAAACCACAATTGACATAACAATGCACAGAGTGAAATATCAATAATACACAACACAATGTTTTCCAGGGAAAGCTTAAATCTCAAAACCCCACTATCATATATATGTATATCATGAATCATGAAACAATCTCATACAAAACTCTAATCCAAGAGCTATCAGTACAATATGAAAGTCTCACCCTGTCATACATGAATTAGCTAATCATGCACCAATTCCCTGTGTTCAGACAGCCTGCCTCCTCTGCGCAAACGCTAATGCGCAAACTCCTCTGCGCAACCTCTAATGTGCAAACTCCTCTGCGCAACCTATGAGATCTCAATTCTCCCCAATTGAATTGAATCCAATTGAAACTCTATTGATTGCTGTGTTTGCTCATGCTCATAAGCATATTCACTGCATGTGTGAACAAATCACAACTGATAGTCAACTATCCCTTTCACCTATGATCTCAACTGGTGTCCATTGGAATGCATATAGTTACCGGTGGCAAGTCTTCAGTTGTATGCGAGTTAACTTGTGATTTTAGTGAATTAACTAATTCACTGAACTCACACTAATACAACTAAACTTAACTCACTTAATTCCACTTACAATTCTGTTACAATTCCAAATCACTCAGTTATGAACGAGATAATAGACTAATAGTTATTGTCTAATTTAATTAAGGGAAAAGGAAATTAGACACATGTTTCTTGTTGACTTTTCAACACTCCCTCTCAACAAGAAAGGGATTATCCTTCACTCCAATCCTGTCCCTATGATATTCAAATTTGCTCCTGGTGAGCGCCTTTGTCAGAATGTCTGCATCCTGATCTTCCGTAGGAATGTATTGAAGCAACATGATCTTCTGCTGCACACAATCTCTGAGATGATGATACCGGATATCTATATGCTTAGATCTGTCATGAAACACAGGATTAATCGAGAGTTTAATGCAACTCTGATTATCACAATAAATCACTGTCAGATCTAAGTGAGAACCAAACAATCCAACCAAGATCTTCCTCATCCAGATAGCTTCACATGCAGCTTGGCTCGCTTCCATGTATTCCGCTTTAGCTGAACTAAGTGCCACGGATCTCTGTTTCCTGCTGTACCAGGACACAGCTGTAGATACGATACTAAAGATCCCTCCTGATGTGCTCTTTCTGTCCGTTGGGATGCCTGCCCAATCTACATCCGTGAAGCCAAGCAACTTCACCTCATCCATCTATCTGTACCATAATCCATACTCAACAGTGCCCTTCAGATATCGCAGGACATGCTTCCCTGCCTTCCAAAAGAGTTTGGTAGGCTTAACCATCGCTTGACTTAGCTGGTTAACCGCATAGCTAATATCTGGCCTCGTATTCACTAAATACATTAGCGAACGTACTAACTGTCGATAGACAGTAGCATCCACTACCTCTTCAGAAGTAGCATCCACTTTCCTCCAGTTTCCGGGAAGAGGAGTATCCATGGGTTTGCAGCCCTCCTTGTGAAACTTACTCAGTATCTCTCTTGCATACTTTTCTTGAGACACAAACAGTTCACCATCTCGCTGCCATATTTCCAAACCAAGGAAATAATGAAGAAGGCCCAAATCCTTCATCTCAAACTCCTTTGCAAGGTCCTTCTTGCATGAGTGTATCAGCTGCTCATCACCTATCAATATTAAATCATCAACATAAAGCACAATGATTAAAAGCTTACCCTCCACCACCAATTGGTATAGGTTTGCATCTGCTTCACTTTTGGTGAAGCCCAATCCGGTGAAATAGCTGTCTATTCGAGTGTACCAAGCACAGGGTGCTTGCTTCATCCCATACAGTGCTCTCTTGAGTCTGCACACATGTGACTCTCTGTCAAAGGTCTCAAAACCTTCAGGCTGCTCAATGTACACTTCTTCCTCAATGATCCCGTTGAGGAACGCAGTTTTAACATCCATCTGATGAATGCGCCAGCCCATCTGCGCTGAGAGTGCAAGGGTGGATCTTATGGAAGAGTACCTTGCAACAGGTGCAAAGGTCTCACCATAATCTATCCCCTCAATCTGTGAGAAGCCCCGGGCCACAAACCTGGCCTTGTATTTCTCCACACTCCCATCAGCAGCTTGCTTTACCTTGTAGATCCATCTCAAACCTACCACTGATTTATCAATCGGTCTTGGGACAACTTCCCATGCACTGTTTTTAACAATGGAGTTATACTCCTCTACCATAGCATCAACCCAAGTGGGCTCCTACACTGCTTCCCGAAAGGAAGATGGTTCAGTCACAATACATTTTCTCATAAGAGCCATGTATCCAGCAAATCGATCAGGAGACTGTCTCTGCCTGCGCTGTGAAATAGGGGCTCCTATATTCTGTGCAGCATCTAGTCTCAATCTATCAGCTTCCGTGGTGTACTTTCTGCCATTTCTGATGGATGGCTCTGCTCTAGTGGTTTCCTCTACTCTATGAACCTCTTCATGTGGCTGATCCACATCTTGAGACTCATCTTTGGGAACCAACAGTTCCTCTCCTGCATGCAAGTCTAACTCCCTCTCAAGTGACAATCGCATGGCTTTCTCCTCATCAAATTTTATATCCCATTGCACAGCAGTCATCTTGCTGTTTGGAAAATACACTCGATAGTTATGGGGCGTTTTNGTTTGATGAGAGAGAGGATTGGTGAATGGAAAGGTGGATATGGAGTATTAGAGGAGGAATAGGATGTGTTGGAGGAGAGAGGTGAAGGAGGGGGAAATTGAAGATATGGGAATGTGATGCGATAAAACATAGAATAGGGGTCATAACGAGGTAGGGGTTGAGGAGAAGGGATACATTGAAAACATAGGTGAAGAGAGAGAGAGAAAGTGAGAGAGAGAGATTGATGTGGAGAGAGTGTGAGAAAGAATAATTTAGAGAGGGAGGAGGGGGCATAAGGGAGGGATGGATATAGAGTGAAGGAAAGAGATATTGAAGGAGAAATAAAAGGTGTGTGTGTGTGAGGGGTGACGGGGGGAATAGACACACAGAGAGAAAGGGGCATGTTCACAGATGTAGAGAGAGAGAGAGAGATGGTGTCAAAGACAGGTGATGGAGGGTTGAGAGATGGAGAGAGAGGGAGGTTGTGAAAGAGAGAAACATGGAGAGGGGGGGTGAAAAGATATAGGGAAGGAGGGATACAATTTGAGACAAAGAGAGATAGGGGGGTAATGGCACAGAGGGATGGTAATTAAGTAATAAAGGAGGAAGATATTGAGAGAGGGAGGTAAATAGAATTTGGAGAGAGAGGAAGAGATAGAGAGAGTTTGTGAGATAAGGGGGGACACACACACAAAGAAATATTATGTGGGAGAGAGGGGGATGGGTGAACGACAGAGGGAGAGGGGGAGGGGTGAGAAATAGAGAGAGTGTGGTGGATGGAAGGATAGTGAGGGAGGTATAGAGAAGGTTGAGATAGATTATTAGATATGGGAAGTGAGGGAGGGACACACACACACACATAGATATTGTGTGGGAGAGAGGGAGGGAGGGGTAAGCGACAAAGAGGGACGGGGTGAATGATATAGAGAGTGATATGGAGGGAGGGANGTTCACATGCACATAAACAGATGAACCAAAAATTTTAAAATGTGAAACATCAGGTTTCTTACCAGTAAACGCTTCTTCAGGTGTACTTATGCCAAGTACGCTATGAGGACAACGGTTCTACACATAAACCGCAGTATTGCATGCCTCTGCCCATAAATGCAATGGTAGGCCTTGATCATGCAACATTGCTCGTGCTGCACCCACAATCGTTCTGTTCTTTCTCTCCGCGACCCCATTCTGCTATGGGTTATGGGGCGCTATGAGTTCTCTTCGAATTCCTTCTCTACAGCAGAATTCTTTGAATTCATTAGAGATGTATTCTCCACCATTATCGCTCCTTAGAGCCTTCACTTACTTCCCCGACTCTTTCTCCACCAATGCTTTAAACTCACAGAACTTTGAGAATGTTTGACTCTTCTTCTGCATGAAGAAGATCCAGCATTTACGAGAAAAATCATCAACAAAAATCACATAATACCTGTGTTTTTCTATTGAAGCAACCGAGAATGGTCCACACAAGTCTATGTGAACTCTCTCCAGGATTACCAAAGCACGGTTCTCCTTTTCCTGAAAGGTGGACTTTACATACTTCCCTAGGGTGCACCCCTTGCACTGATCTGACTGAGCAAGTGTTCCCATTGGAAGTCCAGTAGATATTTGCTGCATGATCTTTAAGGCTCCATGATGAAGATGGCCTAACCTTCTGTGCTATAATTCGCCCTCATCCCGGCTCACCACTGTTTCTGCCTTGCCTATCATGGCACCGCAGCCATCTATCTGCAGCATGTAGAGATTCTTAACTCGAATCCCTATTTTCTTGACTTGACCTGTTGCTTTATGTCGCAGGTAGGCTATACCACTGCTAAAAACAACATCATAGCCTCTGTCTTCCAACATTGCGACTGAGACCAAGTTTTTCTTCAGACCTGGAACATGCATAACATTTTTCAATTGAAATGGTTTACCTGACTCCCCTTGAAAGGTAATGGTACCAATACCAGTTGCGCTATATTTTCCATCATCGCCCATCTCTATATGCATTTTGAGATCTTTCTCCTCCAAATCAATAAAAGGCTCTTTATCTCCTGTCATGTGAAAGGAAGCGCCACTATCCAAATACCATACTGATCCTGATGCACTTGATGCCATGCATGCTATCAAAGCGAAGTCAAGCTCAAACTGTGAGACAAGAGCCTCACCAGTTGTAGCTCCAGCAACCATCTTGTTCTTCTTCTTCTGTGGACAGTTAGTGGCGAGATGCCCACGTTCGTGACAGTGAAAACACTTCACTTTGGACAAATCCAGCTTCTTGACTTTAGACTCGGAATTTGATTGGAATTTCTTCCCTTTCCCTTTCCTTGCCTTGGCAATCAAAGCACAATTCTCTTCATCATCATGCTTTGATGAAGATCCATCTCTGGTGTTCCTCCTAAACTCCTCTTGTACTAGATCCGACCATAGTCGTTCCCAATCCGGCAACTTTTCCCTTCCATTGACAGAGTCTTGATAACTGTGCCAACTCTTAGGAAGTCCTAGGAGTGCCAAGCTCACCAAATCATCAGCTGCGACTGTTATTCCCACACTTCCAAGCTCATCCCGACATTGAACAAACTTTGTGAGATATTTTGGAATGGTGTCGCCTTTCTCCATCTTAATCCTCCTGAGTTTATCTTTGAGCGCCAATTTTCTATGATCGCTACTGTTTTGGAACAGATCTGTCAAAACCTTCCACATTGCATATGGTGTGGTTTTCCCATGGAGACTTGAGACAATGTGGTCTCGTACTCCCTCCAACAGAATCCTCCTCGCCTTTGCCACTTTCTTTTGCCATGCATCAAGATTTGCAGTATCTGTCGCAGCCAGCTTAGGAACATCTGCATCAATGTAATCCTTCAAGCCATTGTCTTCGAGCACTGCCTCCATCCTATCCTTCCACGCAATGTAGTTAGAGCTGCCCTCGAGTGCATATTCCAACCTCAAGCCATTGAAAGACATTTCGATCTTGAGTCAAGATCGCACTAAGAAAGTCTTGCAAATTTGAATGTTATCCAACCCAAAACTCAAGTCCGTGGCCTCCGTGGCTCTGATACCATGTAGAAATTTCGATACAGATTAATGTATTCCTGCGATTCTCCTGATCTAACAAATTTGCCTCTTGTTAAATACAGAACCACTTCTACTCTAATTATTGCGGAAACAATTAAACCACGATTGACATAACAATGCATAGAGTGAAATATCAATAATACACAACACAATGTTTTCCAGGGAAAGATTAAAGCTCAAAACCCCACTATCATATATATGTATATCATGAATCATGAAACAATCTCATACAAAACTCTAATCCAAGAGCTCTCAGTACAATATGAAAGTCTCACCCTGTCATACACGAATTAGCTAATCATGCGCCAATTCCCTGTGTTCAGACAGCCTGCCTCCTCTACGCAAACGCTGATGCACAAACTCCTCTGTGCAACCTTTGATGCGCAAACTCCTCTGCGCAACCTCTGAGATCTCAATTCTCCCCAATTGAATCGAATCCAATTGAAACTCTATTGATTGCTGCGTTTGCTCATGCTCATAAGCATATTCACTGCATGTGTGAACAAATCACAACTGATAGTCAACTGTCCCTTTCACCTATGATCTCAACTGGTGTCCATTGGAATGCATATAGTTACCGGTGGCAAGTATTCAGTTGTATGGGAGTTAACTTGTGAGTTTAGTGAATTAACTAATTCACTGAACTCACACTAATACAACTAAACTTAACTCACTTAACTACACTTACAATTCTGTTACAATTCCAAATCACTCAGTTATGAATGAGATAATAGACTAATAGTTATTGTCTAATTTAATTAAGGGAAAAGGAAATTAGACACATGTTTCTTGTTGACTTTTCAACACTAATGGAACTAGTATCCCCATTTCAAGGTAAATGGAACCATGGAAGGATCTATTGAGGTTGTTCAACACATCATTCTTGTCTCTAGATGGATAGAAGCATCTTCTAGGGGCTAACACCTAGGTTTCCTCCCTTATTATGTCTAAGGTCCCAAGACACATACATAGTACTTAGAAACCACTAATAGACCCCATATCCCTATTCAAAACAAAACTATCAACATGAAAGGTCATCTATGGTGATTCAAGGTGTCGTTCATGGACCTTGAGCCCTAAAATATGGTTTACAACCTAAAATTAAAGCTTTATGTACCAACCATGATTAACACTTTATCCTCCATATCTAATTCTAAAAAAAACCTAATCATCGCCATATCCCAACTTAAAGGTTGAGGACACCCTTAAGAGATCATGTGTCTTTGTTCAAGGTGTTTTTCTTGGCCCTATATGTCTATAGGATTCCTTTAGGGCCTAAGGACTATGTTTCCTCCCTCAACCATGTCTACAAATATGTTTCTAGAGCTAATAGAATTCTAACACACTGGATATTCTTTCTTATATGCAAAATATCACATACATAGGTCCTATGTGTAGGTTCGATGCCTTGTTCATGGACCTCAAGCATTAAAATCTACCTTTAGGGCATAATTCTTGAGTTTCCTCTCTCAAGCATGCTTAAGGGACTATGACCCATACTTAGTTCTTAAGACCTCCTAATGGTGTCCATATTACAACACAAATAAAAATTATGCTCTTGGGAGGTTAGGCATGGCTATTTGAGATGTTGTTCTTAATGATGCTAAGATATTACTATAGGTCCTAAGTCTTGATGATGCAAACTATTGGTTTTATTCATTTCCCTAGCCATGCACTGAAACCATTTTTTGTGGTTCTGCATAACGCGTGCATGTTTTTCTTCTCTAAAATGCATGTGTGTTTTGCTTCTCCAAAACACATGCATTTTTTTGTTCTCCATAACGCGTGCGCGTTTTTCTTCTCCCTAATGCATACACATTTTGTAACTATAAAATGTGTGCATTTTTGTAACTATAAAACATGTGCACGTTTTTCCTATCCTAACCTATGTGTCATATGACATGTCAGGATCGAGACTAACCAAACCAATCATTACATAATGTGAGCACCTTGTGTTTTTATGTATCATGAGCATGTTTCCAAAAAGTAGGACTACATCTAAAAGGTCCCTCAACTTCTTGCACACACCCCTATGCATTATTGTAGGGTATTTTGTCTCATAGTGCAAGATGAATGGTCAACAACCTGCATCATAATATTTTTCTATAAAAAGACACAATTCATATGCATTATGGCCAATGAAATGTAAGTAAGCAATGCTATAGTGTATTAGAGCCAAAATGCATATGTTTTTTTTGTTATACAGACATATGCATCACAAAGACAAAAGGTGAGAGACAATTCATTATAGCCAAAATGCATATATGTTTTAATTAATTAACATTCCACATAGAAGGGGGGGAGGGAGAGGATAGAGTGTGATGGAAGGAGGGAAAGAGGGAGGTATGGATATGGGTAAGGAGAGGGACATAAGGATAGGGAGAGGGAGGGAGGGTGAGAGATAAAAATAGAGAGAGGTGAGGATTAGGATAAAAATATATGCGAGGAGATAGAGAGAGATAGATAGGGATGGGGAGAGATGGAGGGAGAGAGAGTTGGGAGGAATCTATGAGATAGGGGGTAGGATAGGGAGGAAGAGATGGGATTTGAAGAGGGGTAGGGTTGGGAGAGAGAGAGAGAGAGAGGGCATGGTGTAGGGTGGTGAGAGAGAGAGAGAGAGGTTGTATCAATTATGTATTAAAGTATAGGGGTTGTATGTCTTTAAGGATATATGAGTTATAATGTATTTACAAGTTATATTAATGATGTTTTGTAAATATTATATGGGTGAGGGTAATATGAATTATATTGGTTAGATTATAAAATTTATTTGGATTTAAGGGTGTTAGTTTTTCAACATTAAGCTAGCATTATTAGGATCTTTAACTGAGAGAATAACAAGTACAACAATCAAACACAAGAGACAATGAACATAGTGTTTTTCCTCGGGGAAACCATAAATGGAGAAAACCCTGCAACTTCCTTAGAGATAGAATCAGTACCAAAATAGAAAATCCCAAAACAGTAAGTGATCTCCAGACAGCAGTAACATTCTTCTTATCTATCCCTAGTGTTTTCTCCTTTCTCAACTATGCGTTACACTTGAGTGTGTATGTGTTGTGTGCTAAATAGAGAGTCCAGCTCTCTATTTATACTAATCTCAGCATGACTAAAACCCTACTAGGGCCGACCTATCCTAGGAGAGTCTAATAACCCTAGTTCCCTGGAACTGTGGGACTTTAACCCTTAGACAATAGGAGGGTTACCCACAATGACTTGACATGACTTGTTTACATTATTGATTCTCCCGATCGGAACATCGGGGCATGACATAACATGATAACATCCAAGAATAAACATTGGGTTACAATAGATAAGAAATATAGGTGAATACATTCCGAAGTTACAATTACGTCAACACTCCCTCTTAACTAAGAAGGTATTCTCTCGACACAATTTTCATCACTGGTCTTCTTCTCTGGATCTTCTTGTCATCGGCATCTCCAAGTCATCTTGTCTTCAAGTCATCTTTATCTTCATGCCATCTTCTTTTCTGGATCTGGATCATCACTCAATATGGATCATCATCACTGGATCTGGATCATCATCACTGGATCTAGATCATCACTGAATCTGGATCATCATAACTGGAAATCATCACTGGATCTAAATCATCACTTGATCTAGATCATCATAACTAGACATCATCACTGGATCTGGATCATCACTGCTGGATCTAGATCATCACTCGATCTAGATCATCATAACTGGACATCATCACTTGATCTCGATCATCACTACTGGATCTGAATCATCACTCGATCTGGATCATCACTGCTGGATCTGGATCATCACTCGATCTGGATCTCTCGGAGTCATCATAATTGGATCTAGATCATAGCTCGATCAGGATCTCCTTTGGTCATCATCATATGTGTTATCTCATGATTCTTCTCATCATAGGAAGTTCTACAGAGCCAACCTTCTTTCATGCTGGGTGTATGCCTACCTCCTCATAGTTCTTTGGTAGCCCTTACATCTGACCTACTTGTTAGAATGGCCAGCACTCACATCTGACCTGCTCGTCAGAAAGGCGGTATCCCTTATATCTAATCATGTAGGACCTAATCCTACAGTCACATTAGAATGGCCAATACTCACATATTACCTACTCGTCAGAAAGACGATACCCCTTACATCTATGTAGGAGCTCATCCTACATCAGAATGCTCAACACTCACATCTGACCTACTTGTCAGAAAGGCATGCACTCACATCTAACCTGGTAGGAACCAAATCCTACACCCTCGTTAGAATGGCCCCCAATCCCAGATTGAGCTACCTAGTAATGGACCAGGTGCCTCCACTCTCCCAGAGAGTGGCAGTAGCCCTTACATCTGACCTACTCGTCATAATGGCCAACACTCACATCTTACATGGGAGGAACCTAATCCTTTAGCCATGACAGAATGGCTCAACCCTTAGATCTGACCTACTCGTCATAATGGCTCTTTCAGTATCAAACTGAGCGTTCCTGGTAACTGACCAAGTACCTCCATTCCTAGAATGGCAGTCAGCAGTCATATCTGACATGAAAGGAACCACATCCTCTCACCATGACAGAATGTCTCAGCCCTTACATCTGACCTGCTCGTCGGAATGGCTATGGGACTCATCACTTTCCCTTGGAGGAAACCTCTATCTGGAGAACACCAAGCTTTCCCTGAAGTACTCGAACTTCACCCTAGCTAATGGCTTTGTCAACACATCAACTATATGTTCCTCCATCGCAACATACTGGAGCTTCACTGCTCCCCTCTGCACCATATCCCTGATATAGTGATACTTGATCTTGATATGCTTCAACTTGTCATGGAACACTGGATTCTTTGACAAATTCACACAACTCTGGTTGTCACAATGTATACAAGTAGCATCCAAATGGAGATCAAATAAATCAGATAGTAGCTTCTGTAGCCATACTTCCTCGCAACTAGCTGAACAAGCTGCGACATACTCTGCTTCAGCTGTACTCAATGCCACATAGGATTGCTTCTTGCTAAACCAGGAGATCACACCTGATCCCATACTGAAGCAACACCCTGAAGTGCTCTTCCTATCGATGGCACTGCCTGCCCAATCTGAATCAACATAACCCTCTAGGTTAATCTTCTGATTCACCTTGTACTTGAGCCCATAATCAACTGTACCCCTCAAGTACCTTAGAATATGCTTTGTAGCAATCAAGTGAACATTTCTTGGATCTGTCAAGAACTGGCTCAAGGTGTTCACAGCAAAGCAAATATCTGGTCTCGTGTTTGTCAGGTACATCAAGGACCCAATCATCTGATGATACATTGTAGCATCAATCGAATATGATGAAGCATCGCTCAATAGCTTCAGGTTCGATGCCATAGGTGTGGCCATAGCCTTGTAGTCCATCATCCCAAACCTCTTCAGGATCTCTACTGCATACTTCCCTTGTCTAAGGAAGATTCCATCTGCACTCTGCCACACCTCCATACCTGGAAAATAATGCATCATACCCAAGTCCTTCATCTCGAACTCGGCAGCAAGCTTTCTCTTCGTATCAACAATCAACCCATCCATACCTATCACAAATAGATCATCTACATATAGTATAAGCATCACTGGGTTGCCATCTTCAACCTTGTAGTAAAGGTTGGAATCTGATTTCCTCTTGGTAAAGCCCAAACTGGATAGAAAGCTGTCAATTCTGCTGTACCATGTCCTAGGTGCATGTTCCAAACCATACAGGGCTTTCTTCAATCTGCACACATGAGAATCCTTGTCATGTGTCTCAAAACCAGGTGGTTGTTCTACATACACTTCCTCTTGTACTACACCATTCAAGAAAGCAGTATTGCCATCCATCTGGTGTATCATCCATTTCATCACTATAGCTAGAGCAAGTACTGATTTGATGGAAGTGTACCTGGCTACAGGTGGAAAGGTTTCTTCATAATCTATTCCTTCTTTCTGAGAGACACCCCGAGCCACAAATCTTGCCTTATATTTTTCAATGCTACCGTCTGCAGCATGCTTGATCTTGTAGATCCATTTGGAAGTTACAACTGACTTCCCTTCTAGTCTTAGGACAACATCCCAAACATCATTCTTCATGATCGATTGATATTCTTCAATCATAGCATCCTTCCATTCCTTCTGTTCGGATGCTTCTTCATAACTGGAAGGTTCTTTATCAATGAAATCACATAGTAATGCTACATACCTGAAGCATGATCTGGTCCTCTTTCTTTCTCTGTGATTCTCTTCTGGAGCCCCATATATTTTCGCACCTTGGATAAGTTCTCGTACCCAAGTAGGTTTCCTTTTATGAGGATTCTTCTCTAGAGGTGGATCTACAGGTCTTTTTGGTTCTTCAAATTCTCGATCTTCTTCTTGAGCTTCTTCGTTCATGGTTGTATCATGAAATCTAGGTGCTTCTGATTCTTCAGATTCTTCAGTAGGTTTCTTTCTAGATTTGTTGTAAGCTCTGTCTTCATCAAATGTCACATCCCTGCTGATGTCAATATTCTTGAATCCTGGGAAGTATATTCTGTAATCCTTCACGCTTTTAGAGTATCGCACAAATATACCCTTCTTTCCTAAAGGATCTAATTTAGTCCTCTTCTCCTTTCGAATGTGTATGTACATTAGATAGCTGAATATTCAGAGATGGTTGACTTCTAGTTTCTTTCCGGAGAATACTTCTTCAGGAGTCTTGTTCTCGAGTACTCTATGTGGAGTACAGGTCTGTACATACACCGCTGTTTGGGAAGCTTCCGCCCAAAGATGCATAGGAAGGTCTTGATCATGAAGCATTGCTCTTGCATCTTCCATGATAGTTCTATTCTTCCTTTCTGCAATCCCATTCTGTTGTGGATTATAAGGGATGGACAACTCCCTCTTAATCCCTGATTATTTACATATCTCTTTGAATTCATTTGAAGTGAATTCTCTACCATAATCTGATCGAAAATTCTTGATATTCTTTTCAGTGTGATTCTCGACCAAGGCTTTGAATTCCTTGAACTTGCCGAATACTTCGTCTTTGTTCTTCATGAAGTAAACCCATGTCTTCCTAGAAAAAACATCAATGAAAGAAACATAATATGCATACCTGCTTAGTGAGCTTGATGACATAGGATCGCATACATCGGAGTGGATGATTTGTAGGATTCCTTTGGATTTACTTTCGCTGCTAGGAAATGTCTTCTTCGTATTCTTTCCTTTTGCACATCCTTTGCAGACCCCATCATGTTTTTCTTGGAATTCTGGAATACCTTCAACAGCTTTGCTTGCAATTGGTAGTGCTCTGTAATGCACATGTGCAAGCCTTCTATGCCAAAGTTCACTTGGATCTACTGTGTCATGGACCAAGGCTTGTTCTAGATGGCCCTTTAATTTGTACAATCCTCCTTCTTGTTCTCCAATCACCACCGCATCATCGATAGTCTTTCCTTTTGGCCACATGATGACTTGACCATCTATGAATGCAACCCTCATTCCTTTTGCATCTAATGCATATATGGAGAGGAGGTTCTTCTTGAGTCCTGGCACAAACAAAACTTCCTTCATTGTTATAGACTTTCCAGAGTCTAGCTTATAGGAGGATTCCCCACTACCTTTTATTGGATACTGGTAGTCATCTCCTAGCTTCACCTTGTGAGGTGATTCATGTCCTTATAGTTTCACAAAGGATTCCTTGAATCCTGTCATATGCTTGGAAGGCCCACTATCTATAAGCTAATCAGTGCCTCCATGAGAATCAAAACATATTCATCTTCACTGGAAGAATCTTCACTTTCATATCTGGTTCTTTTCTTACATGGTTCATCATCCTTTGCAGCATGAGCATGATGTTTTTTCTTGTTTCCCTTCTTCTTATGAGAGTTAATCTTGTTTCTAGGAAAATCTTTTGCAAAGTGTCCTCTTTCATCACATGTATAGCATCTCAATTTAGATAAGTCCTTTCTATTGTTATCTTTATGGTAAAGATTCTTACCTTTGGAGTGATGAGAGTTTCTTCTGCCTTTCTTGGAGTGAACTGTGAGAGCTTGATCTTCACTTCCCATTTTCTCTTCTTGAGCTGCTATCCAAGCTTCTTATTGAGAGCATTCTTCCCATAGTCTGCTGAACTTGACTAACTTATTTTTGGTACAGATTCCTTGGATAAATGAATCCCATGACCTAGGACGGCCATTCAGTGTTGTCATCACAATTTCTGCATTCTCCACTTCTTCATCTACAGCTTCTAGTTGTTCTTTGATCGGGGAGACCCTTGTGAAGTAAGAATGGATTGTTTCTGCATTCTGAATCTTCACATTCTTCAATTGGTTTCTCAGAGTCATCTTTCGGTTTATGTTCTTCCCTTCAAACAATTTGTTTAGGGCATCAAACATAGTTTTAGGTGTCTTTAGGGAGGACACATATGGTATGAGATGATCCTTGATAGAATCAACAATGATTCTCTTTGCCATAACCAACTTCTTCTTATGCAAGGCCTTAGCCTCATCTCCCTCTGGAACTAGAACCTCCTCATGGATGTAGGAGTCTAGCTCATTCGCTTCCAGGACCACGGAGATCCTATACTTCCAAGCTTGGAAGTTATCAGCTCCCTCAAGCTTTTCATCAAGCTTGGTATGATGAGACATCTTAACTGAGAACCTCAAATGGAAATACAAAATATTTTAGATCTTACCAGGTCAAGATGTCGGATCTAAATTTTGAGCTGAAATCCTCCAGAGCTGGTTCATGAGCAAATTAGGGTTTTTCTTTTCCAAAGTTTTGTCCAACCAAATGCTTTGAAATTGATCCCTAACTTCGATTTTGTGGAGGAGATCAATCCAGGCCTGGGCTCACTGAAAAATTCCTCTTCTATGAAAAGCCCTAATTTCCAGCAGTAGTGTCGGGTCCAAAACTGAAAAACCTCAGAATTGGATTCTGCTTCGACAGAAAGATGCGCCCTAAGGAGGAGAGTTATTCCACCTTACTTTTGCTGAAAATATGTGGAGAGAGATCCATAAAGTAGGAAGCCCTAGTTCCCGTAGCTGCATAGTGTCTTTTTCTCAAGTTAGCTCTAATACCATGTTAGTTTTTCAACATTAAGCTAGCATTATTAGGATCTTTAACTAAGAGAATAAAAAGTACAACAATCAAACACAAGAGATAATGAACACAGTGTTTTTCCTCAGGGAAACCATAAATGGATAAAACCCCACAACTTCCTCAGAGATAGAATCAACACGAAAATAGAAAAGACCAAAACAGTAAGTGATCTCCCGACAGAAGTAACCTTCTTCTTATCTAGCCCCAGTGTTTTCTCCTTCCTCAAGTATGCGCTACACTTGAGTGTGTATGTGTTGTGTGCTAAATAGAGAGTCCAGCTCTCTATTTATACTAATCTCGACATGACTAAAACCCTACTAGGGCCGACCTCTCCTACGAGAATCTAATAACCCTAGTGCCTCAGAACTGCGGGGAATTTAACCCTTAGACAATAGGAGGGTTACCCACAATGACTTGAGATGACTTGTTTACATTATTGATTCTCCCGATCGGAACATCGGGGCATGACATAACATGATAACATCCCAGAATAAACATCGGGTTACAATAGATAAGAAATACAAGTAAATACATTCCGAAGTTACAATTACGTCAACAAAGGGTTTGGATGTTATAAAGGAAAGGGGGAAGGGAGTATAGAGGGATAAAGGTCATAAGGGTCAGGCATTAAGCTTCATGATATAGAAGATAAGTTAGGAGTTATATGGAAGATGTATATAAGAGTTAAGATTATTTATGTTATATAGGATATATTAGTTAGGTTTTATGGGTAAAAGGTTATCAAAATAAAACTAATACAAATTATAGTGTTTAAAGTTATTAAGATTTAGGATTTATATGGGTGATAGTTAATAAGGTTAGGGATTTATTTAAAAAAAAATTAGGGGTTATAAGAGTTGTACGGGTCAAATAGTAATTTGGTTTAGTAGTTGAGGATATGGGTTATGGATATAGATTGCATAAAATAAGGGTTATATGGATTATAAGTTATTAGGGTTACAATATTTTGCTTAAAAAGGTTTATGGTTATAAAGGTTATTATTTTAAGGGTCATAGGGGAGAGAGGTGAAATAAGTGGTTAAAAGTGTTAGATATAGGGGTTAGTAGTTAGTTGTTATTGGCATTAGGATAAAGTTAAAGGTTTATAGGGGTTATAGATGTTTTCTTGGATAAGGATAATATAATATATTAGGGTGAGAGTATATGTGTGTGAGGATTTATAAGAAATAAATGTTTGGTTTATATAGGTTAAAGGCTTATAGTTTACATTTTAAGGCTTACATGGGTTAGATGGATTTAAAGGTTATAGTAATTAGGGATATAAGGGCTACATGTTATAAATTTTACAAGTTATATATTATAATTGTGAGGGTTTAAACCAAGTGAGGGTCAGGTTTAAATAAGTTATAAAGGTCCTAATTGGATTATAAGGATTAACGGTGTTATAAGGGTGATGATTTATAGGGATCATGTTGAGGTGTTAAAATATTTATAATATATTACAAGTTATAGGGTTTATAGGAGTTCAACTCTTTAGGTAATAGGGATTAGGAGATACGGGTAGTGTTTATAAGAGATAGGACTTAGAGGGAAGAAATTGAAAGGGTTATAGGGGTTACATGTTGGTCCATTATGAACTAGATTATGGGTTATATATTGTAGTGGATATAAAGTTAAGGGATTATGTATCTATGGGTAATAGAGGTTTCATGGATTATGGTTTAGCAGTGATCATTTTTAATGGGGTTATATATATTAGA
>LPNX011090064.1:55326-67805 GCA_001517045.1 Pseudotsuga menziesii | reverse complement strand
TATATATGGAGAGAGGGAGAGAGAGAGAGAGAGGGGGGCATTATTTTGAATTTAAAATTTGACGAGGATAATGTGTCTTTTGATGGCTTAGAGTTAGGGTTGACCTAATAAGCCTATTGGCTAGGACAACAAAAAACAAGGCAATAAGTTTTTTTTTCCATAGATTTGTCATGGTGGTTGAATTCAATGAAGATTTTGGCCATGTGTAACATATTAAATTTCTATCAAATTAAAGATATTTATAGAATAAATTATCTAGATTTTAAATATATAAACTTATTTTACACATGTTTTTTTTTCATCCATTATTTCTGCTATAAATTTGACTCTCAACATTTCTTGGAAAAAATTATATCATAGGCCAATAGAAAGAGATCCCTGCAATCTTTTTTTTCCTCGAAAAAAAAAAACTTATTTTACACATGTTTTTTTTTCATCCATTATTTCTGCTATAAATTTGACTCTCATCATTTCTTGGAAAAAATTATATCATAGGCCAATAGAAAGAGATCCCTTGAATCTTTTTTTTCCTGGAAAAAAAAGCGTAACTTTATATCATCTTTTGAGAACAAAATTACATTCACTATATACATAGTTTGTGTATTTAAGTAAAAAATAAAAACATGTAGTATGGATATATGCTGCCGCCGAGGAATCCACAATATAAATTCTTCACAAAAATCTGTTCATAATCCAGCACAATGAAAACTGTGTTACCATGCCCAATAGTATTTGCATAGTCAAAACTACAGAATCAAGTCCTGAATCATAAAAGGCGGGTCATCACCTCCAAAATATAAGTACCTGATCATATATATGTCTCAATATGGTCTAAAATCACAAAGTTCTGCAAGAAAATGTGAAAATCGTATGTCTGCCCCCTCAATGAAAGGCCAATGAAAATACTCATGAACGAATCCATCTAGGGACTCCCTAATTTGCCACCTGCCACCTCTATCTATAAGCTCACCTTCGCCCTGCAATCTTATATAGAAAAATAATAAATATCATTAAGTTATGTAACTAAAGTGCTCCACACACACATGGTTTTCATTTCATGTGTTTTTACTTTAATAATTTATAAAAATAAATTAAAAAATATCATGTTTTTTTTTGGAAAAATGGTGTTGCACTAGTATAGGATGTTATTTACAATCCTACAATATTTTGTAAAATAATATTGTAATTTTGTTCATAAAGTGTTGGACAGGCACATAAAAGCCACTACACAATTTTCCAAATGTAAAAATTATATATTATGAAATCTTATTTATTTCCTATATTTTGTCTCTATACTTCATTATAAAATTCATTGTGTAGGTATTTCAAATTGTCTCTTGAAGTCAAAAGTATGACAATTTGGAGCAATATATCTAGAAGCTAAAACAAGTTGTAAATACATAGAAATATATTGAAGAAGTTATAAAATAAGTCATAAACATAATCTTGATTAGTGTGTAGAAGAGTTACAAAATAACATCTTAAAACACCCTCAATTAGGGAAGGCATCCTTGCATGCATAAATAGCCCTAAAATCACTCTAACTTGCCACAAATAGTAGATTAATCCCTAGATTTTTGGGATGAAACTGGTTGGTAGCTCATATAGTTAATTTTACAAAATATTAATACTAAAGAAAAAGTAAATATGTTTTAAAATAAAGTTTCATATTTTTTTCAATTTTATGACAACTAAAGTTTCTTTAAAAAAATTAATGTTGAAGTTAGATCCATTTAATTCTAAAGCTTTACAACCTTTGTTCTCTCTTTATAGCCTCCACTTGACCATATTTATGTAAAACCACAAAAGATTCAACCTTTAACTTTTCTATTACTTATTTGAATCTGTATTATGATTCAAAAGAATCTATTCCAATAAATCTAAAGCACAAGACCACTTTGTTGGTTCAAATGGCACTAATTTTGTTGCATCCTAATGAAACCTTTAACTTTTCTATTACTTATTTGAATCTGTATTATGATTCAAAAGAATCTATTCCAATAAATCTAAAGCGCAAGACCACTTTGTTGGTTCAAATCGCACTAATTTTGTTGCATCCTAATGAAAAGGCCAAGATAAAGAAGGATCAAACTCACCTAAAGAAAATAATGATTTTATCTTTTTATTTTAAAAAAAAGCTTTGTTATTATTTGTATTGACTAGATGAAAGATTAAACAATAATAATAAATGTATCTATTTAATAATTGATACTAAGATTGGAGAAAAAACATTTAAATAAGGTAGTATGATCTAAAACAAATTATAATATTATCAATTACTTTTCCTAAAATTTTATATATATTAATTTAAAAATATATTATATTTATAATATATTACTTATTTTTATTATATTTATTATCCAACAATAATTCTCTTTGTGAATATAACATAACCAATTACATTAACCAATTATATTAACTATTATAACCACATCATATCCCAGTCAACAAGCTTAAACCTTGGTATATTGGACGAAGGCAATGTTTCTAACATATAACTTTTCTTTTTAAATAAAAATTTTGAAATTTTTGTGATCAATGAAAAAACTTATGACTTTATTTTTTATTAAGTTAAAAAATGGTTAAATGTTTTTTTGAATTTCCAGAATAAAAACCCATATATATATAAACATGGTAAAAAGTTACTACAATGTATCAGTCTAGAAAATAAGGAAATATGCCATAAAATGGTACTTAATAGAAAATAAGTAAATATGCCCTAAAAGTGGGTAGTCAATATCAAATTGAAATCAAGTAGAAAATAAGTAAATATGCCCTAAAAATGGGTAGTCAATATCAATTTGAAATTAAGTAGAAAATAAGTAAATATGCCCTAAAAATGAGAAGTCAATATCAAATTGGAATCAAGTAAATGAAAAATGAAAAAATAATATGTTTTCATAAAATTATATTTTTGTTAAATTAAATGTTTTTGTTAAATTAAATGTTACCGTTCTGCAACTTTAATTGATGTATGTATTTAAGATGCATTGAATCATTTATGTATGTATTTAAAATTGTATTAATAAATTTATATTTTAGGGCATTTTTTTTCATATATGAAAATGTTAGATTCTGAATCCACATATATAGGTTCAATAAGAGTAAACATATCACTTATAATTGAATTTGTCATTCATTCCTCCCTCCCAACAACCTTCTCTTTTAAACGGCCATGTGATAAATGCAAGATTTTATAATAACAGGAGTTGTTCCGAAGTATTCATCAAAATCCCAAGGTGAACGCATTCCGATCTTGTTTATCATCAAAATCCTAAGGTGCACGCATTCCGATCTTGTTTATCAAGAACCATGGAAATCTTGTTGGCCTTGAGCGTGGGATTCCTGGCTTCCATCGCTTACTGTGTATTTGTCAAGAGAAAAACTAAGGGCGAAGCCCCTACAGACTGGCCTTTCGTAGGAATGCTCCCCTCCTTGTTCATGCATCTCAAAGATGTTTACGATTGGCAATCTCGGATCCTTGCCCGATGTGAGGGAACCTATATTTTCAAAGGCCCTTCACCTGTATGGTGTGCAGTCATGACTAGCAATCCTTCCAACGTGGAGTACATTCTCAAAACCAAATTTTCAAGTTTTCCAAAGGGTCGAATTTTCACGAGTGTGTTCAGAGATCTCTTCGGCCATGGAATTTTTAATGTCGATGGGGAGCAGTGGATTCAACAGAGGAAGGCCTCTGTGGCCGAGTTTAATTCTTCCTCGAGTCTCGCTTATGTGTTGGAGTCTGTACAAGATTCTGTGCGTGAAAGACTAATCCCAGTTCTTGATGATGCCTGTTCGAAGGACAAATCCATCGATCTTCAGGAAGTTTTCCTTCGTTTCGCATTCGATAATGTCTGCAAAATTGCGTTTGGAGTAGAAGTGGGATCTTTGAGTCCATCCCTCTCCACCATTCCTTTTCTCAAAGCTTTCGAGGACGGCACTGAAGCTTCTGCGCTTCGATTCGTGACGCCGATATGCCTGCGAAAGATCATGAGGCATGCGGGTTTTGGGATCGACGTGAAAATTCGATCTGCTCTGAAGATCATCGATCAGTTTGTTATGGAGATCGTTTCAGCAAGAAGGGAGGAATTGGGACGCAGGATGTCCGATAAGCGTGCAGATATGTTGTCTATGTTTATGCAATCTCGAGACGAAAATGGAGTCCCTTATTCCGATACATTCTTGCGAGACATTTGTATGACCTTCATTCTTGCAGGCCGCGACACATCGTCTGTGGCACTTTCTTGGTTCTTTTGGCTGATTCTTCAACATTCCCACGTTGAAGAAAATATTTTGAAGGAGATCCATGGCATTTTAAAGGACAGGCCAGTGGATCAGCACGGACCCTATAATGTTAGTCGGCCAGTTTGTTTCAGCAGGGAGGAGCTGAAAAAAATGAACTATCTGCATGCATGTCTGGCCGAAACAATGAGGCTTTACCCTCCTGTGCCACTGGACCGAAAGCAGGCTATAGAGGACGAGGTCTTGCCAGATGGTACGCCTATAAAGAAAGGGACTTCCATATTCTATATAATTTATGCCATGGGACGAATGGAAAGCATCTGGGGTAAAGATTGCTTGGAATTCAAGCCAGAGAGATGGCTTGATGATCAGGGTTCTTTTGTGAGCCAATCTGCTTACAAATATCCTGTTTTCAATGCGGGCCCTCGAATGTGTTTGGGTAAAGATTTTGCATATTTGCAAATGAAGCATGTGGCAGCATCGATCTTGCATCGTTTCATATTTAAAGTTGTGAATGAAGATGATGAACGCGTGAAATATAAGATTGCATTGACTCTTTATATGAAGAAGGGACTGTGCGTGACATTACATCCAAGGAGAAGCAGCAGGGACTCTGCGTGACATTACAGCCAAGGAGAAAGCACGAATTTGTGATCGAATTTATGGTTTTAGTATGATTATCATGTAATTTAATGATGTCTTTTAGGTTTATGTAAAACCCTGTACTTTACAGTGCAGTGGGCCAGTGGGATGTAAGATTTTATTTTGGGAGGTGGTTGAAATACAGTGCAGTGCCAGTGGGATGTAAGATTTTATTTTGGGAGGTTGTTGTTTTTATGGTTAAAAAGAAGAGTTTACCATATTATGATTATAATGTAGTATTTTGTTAATGTAAAACTGACTTTGGAATGTAACACTGTTGAATGTAAGAGGTTACCGTGTATACCCTGTTGAATGTAAGAGGTTACCGTGTATACCCTGTGGGATGTAGGACACTGTATCAGAGCCATGTGACACTGATATATATGTTGATGTTTATGTAATTTGTATTATTTGTGAAGTTTATGTATTATATTAGTGTATTGTGTATATAAGAAATATTGTTTTATATTGTATATAAGCCTATTATAGGATTTATTTTACTAAAGTTTTATCTTGTTATTCTTAAATACAATTTGATTAAAATTTAAATTAAGCAATTAAGTCATGTGACAATCTGATATATATATTGTTGTTGATGTTTATGTAATTTGTATTATTTGTTGAATTTATGTAATTTATATTAATGTATTGTGTATATAAGAAATATTATTTTATGTTGTATATAAATGTATTGTGAAATTTATTTTACTAAAGTCTTATTTTATTATGCTTAAAAACAATTTGATTAAAAATTAAATTAAACACTCTGAATAGTGTGCAAGTGTCCTTATTAAAGGAGCGTCTCCCGTTAGTAGGGTGCGTTAGTTAATCGGATTTGTTAGACGCTGCGGCAACGGACAGTTCCACCTCTCAGGAACTGATTCTTTGATCTAATTCTTGTGAAATGTGCGGGGCCTTCATTAGAGCTGAATACTCAGCTTTTTACACGTTTTCTTTTCCTTTGCAGAGACTTGTAGGCCACATAATGCGGCAGCAGCATTGTAGGGCGTTGGATCCAACTGTTCACAATGCTGCCATCACAGTATTTATTACTTTACTGTAAAATATTTTTCCTCATCTCCTTCCAACAAAACCTCCCTCCTGCAAACTAAACAGCCTGTCTCTTTTGCCTTGAGTAACTATATCATTGGCATCACTGTTTTCTAAGGGGAAAAATATTTTTACATTGTAGGTGAAACCTTGCGCCCTGCGGAGGATCCAATATTATCTAATCTGCTCGATGAGGAGGTAGAGAAACTTCTGAAGAGAATCGGGCTCTGTTCAAGGATTTACGGTCTGCAATGCAGAGAGTGATTCAATGCAATGTATTCAATGAATTCTTTTAATGCAATGAATTCAATTGTTGCCACAGCAAATTTAATTGTTGCCAGTGACACTTAGAATGATTCTTGTGCAAATGTTGTACACTGAAATTGTGAACAGTTTATATGAAATTTTTGAAGTTGTGCTAAAGCAGAAAATACATCCTTTTGATATTAGACTCGATAAAGCCTTTAAAAGAGTTGTTGAATTTTTTGTAAGTAGAAAGTGTTTAGTAGTGAATTTGTGCATCGTCATTGTCACTATAAAGGAGACAAGTTATTGTAGGTTTGTATTAATTATTTGAGACTAAAATTAATTCACTTGAAAGAATAAAGTGGTTTTTAAAATAAACTTAACTAAACTTGAAAAGAAAAATATTTAATGGAGAGAAAAGTGATTTTTTTCATCTATTGGTGAGAACTCTAGATCAAATGTGGCCCTTGATCTAGTGACCTTTCAACAACAACCTTATGAAGATGAAATGGAAAGACAAGATAAACAATAAAAATTGCACCGCATTCATCATTTTCACATCCAAAAGAGTTGGTGAACATTTTGAGAGAGAAGCTCCAGTCCTTGAAAAGAGAGAGACAATAGTTGAGAAAGAACAAGCTTGGCACGAATACCAAGGCACCTTACAACAAGAAGACTAGGCCATACAAAACAGTGAATGTGCACGCGTTTCGAGGATGTGGCTAGGAGAATATGTGGCTTTGAGTGGCACAAAATTCAAGAACATTTTTGGTTGACTTAGTTCTTAGAACAAGGTTCAAGGTATTTTCATGAGCACGTTTTTTATGACTGAGTGGGCACAATTTTCCACAAATCGCATTAGTTACAAAGGACAAACAATATTTAGCATGTTGCAGAGAATTTAATGCAGCTGTAGCAGGCTTGATGACCATTAGATCTTGAACTACTAGAGATTCAACGACCATCAAGCCTACTGCAGCCACATTAAATTCTCTGTAGCATGCTAAGTATTGCTTGCCTTTCCAGAGGGTACACAAAATGAGTTACAACACTGAATGTGAGCGCACAATTTTCAAGATAATTTTTTGTGCATTTATATTGTTCATACAACGCGTGTTTGGCACAAATTCTAATGCTGGTGGGGTGGTGAGTATGAGTAGAATTTTTGTCATGAAATTTCCAAAATTGGTGGTAGCCTTCATTGGGTTGAGATAAGTGTTTCTATGAGTATTAAATTACTGTACTAAATTCAAATTTTAGGGTGTGTGCAATAAGTTGAGGGACCTTTTAGATGCAATGGTGGAGTGAAGTTAATCACTCTTGATCCAAAAAAAAGAAATAATCCCAAGCAATCCCGAACCTGCCAAGCCTAGTCCCAAGGCTTCCAACAGGCATGCCAATTAGGATAGTAAACCAAATCGTGCCTCCATTTTATTTAAGCAAATCATGCCTTAGTTTTATTCAAGCAAATTGCACCTCCGTTTTAGTAAATAAAATCATGTTTGTGGTTTGGAAAGCCTAATTTTTTTTAAAAATAGGTCGAGCCCATCTTTTTCACCACATCGCACGACTATTGGAGTTGGATGGAGCAAATATCGTCTGGGAGAACACGTTTTTGGGTGTGCCAAAGCCATCCACCTCCACCTTTAGATCAACCTCCTATTTGTGAGGTATTTTCCTCATTTATTCCTATATTTTTTTCTCTTTGTTCATCAATTTATTTGCCCTAATTTGAAAAATTAAACCAAAATAAATTAAATTATGGCTAATGGAAACAAAAACCCCAATGGAAACAAAAAACCCAATGTAATTGGCCAATGGAAACCAAATCCGCAATTTAATCATAAAAATTAAATAATTTTGATTATTTACCAAAATTCACATGCCCAATGGAAACCAAAACCCCAATTAACTCATAAAAAACAAATGAATTTCACTATTTCCATATGCATATTCACAAGTATCCTTGTGAATCCATATCAAAATTCACAAATATGCAAAGTTTTTCAACCACATTGCAAGTTTGCATAAGTAATTTACATGCCCAATGTAAACAAAAACCCCAATTAACTCATAAAAAAAAATGAACTTCACTATTTGCATATATATATATATATATATATATTCGCAAGCATCATTGTGAATCCAAACCAAAATTAACAAATATGCAAAGTTTGTCAATTATATTACAAGCTTGCATACAACTAAAAAAAATCAAGTAGAATTCATATATTCCCCTAAAATACATAAACAAACATGGTAAATCCCTTGTCTCTATCCGAAATATCGAAGTTGGTCTTCCAAGAACATCAATAAACACCTTATAGTTTTGATGAAACTTCCTAATCCAAGTGTTAAAATAAGGTATAGAAACTTCCCATGCTTTTAACAAATATTTTGTCTTTAACGAAGGGTACTTTTTGGTTAAGGTCAAGACAACAAAGTTCAACAATAGACTCTACGAACGTGAAGATACATAGGTAGGTTGATGTGTTTGATTAAACATGCCAATCACATGCTATCATACATGATATAATCCATTGGAAACCTTGCAACCATAAAATCCACTATGCACAATTGTGCATTTAAAGTCTCTCATGGGTATATAGAAAGAAGGCATAGAACTAAAATAACATCAAGTGGAATCCATACATGGCCCAAATTAAATATAAACAAAGATATGCTAAATAGACTTTGGAGTCCAAAAAACATCACGCTACAACAAATAATTACATATCTAACAAAATCGTTTCCTATACTAGGATTTTATTCATCAATAGCACATTATGCCGCCTATTCTAGGGTCTAGTTGTTGCCTCTACTCGCAATTTGGGAGCTTGTCCCGCAAAGGCAATAGTCAACACCTCACAGTTTCGATGAAACTTCATAATCCAAGCCTTAAAATAATCTAGAGGAGCTTCGCAATCAACATATGCACTCAAGACACTTTATGTACACATGCATACTTAAAAATTGGAATTAATACTTGAATTTAGGACATAAATATGAAATGAAAAAATGTTAGATGTTTATTCTTTAGTATAAAATTCAAGATCAATTTTTAAATTTATATGATAGATTTAGTTTATGTTGTTATTTGTCGTACATTAGTTATACAATTTTCACTGCTTAGAGATGTCATTATATCATGTGTTTATATTTCTAATGATATTTTATTTGTATTTATGATTGCAGTGGCTACTATGGATAACACTGCAGAAATACTGAGGGTTATTGGCCATCTGAGAGAGATTGGTTCTGCTTGGAGGGGTGGAGATGAGCTCCACCTCTCCTTGTCAAATTCTTTGTTGTCTATTGTTGATACGATCACAAGATCGAACGATGATTTGTATAGCATTGCATCATACATGGAGAGGAAAAGAAAACAATATGCTGATGGGTTGAGCTAAAACGAGGTAAAAAATATCAAAATAACAAAACAACACATCTATACATTGTTTAGACTGCCTGGGATGGATGACATTCTAGAGACAAATAGGCCACATATTTCTATTGAGTCGTGCACCTTTCCACCCATCAGAGACAATTTGATGGATAGGTGGTACATGGTTTTTGACATTCCCCCTCACAATAATAGGGAAGTACTGTTGTACTTCCTCCAAACGTTGTATCCAGAGTTTGTGATGGGAAAACATGTCAACTATTTTGACATGTTGGGATTCTAGGGAGTTGGTAGGGGGATGCCCCAACATCGATCCAATGCTAGGTATAGAGATGCCAATCCACAGATACTTGCACCCCATGCCTAGCTACCGAGGGCAGACATCCCTCTTGCATATGACATGGTTGCCCAGACATAGGAGGAATTTTTTACTCTAGCTGAGATGGTCTCTCGACACACGACCACTATTGACCAGAGAGCGCCCTCTTCATCTGCTAGTGTATAATCACCAGCTTCTGGTGGAGGAGGGACATCTATTGGTGGGGATAGACCAACATCCCATGTGCTTCAGAGCGATCCACACGTCTACACATTGTGTGGGGTACCCTGTTAATGTCCTGGACCAAGACATGGTACCACTATGATGAATGGTGGTCAAGTAAGGACATTGTTTTAAAACTCTATTATTGTTCAATTTTTAATTTTTCCATACTGTGTGTAACATATTAAAAGATTCGTAATATATGCAATATTTACTCTTGCAGGATATTGATGCCTCTCACGGGGGTGGTACTGCACCCGGTGTGGTTGTACCCGTGGCCCAAACAACCACCATTGAGGTAATATTTAAAAATTTGTCATTTTGTTAATACATATCATTTTGTTAATGCATGTGTTAGCCTTGATTAATTTATTAAATTGTCTAATATTTACAATTTTTGAAGTTGCAGGAACCCCACTTAAAATGTAATGCTGGAGACGTTGATATCAACGACATAGTCCAAGGTGGAGTTTATGATTACTTGAAGAATGTAAGTACATGGGTTATGACTGAATCTTGTTCGAATTGTTTAAATTTCTTACTATACACTCCTTTATAGATCGCTAATATTTATAATTTTTAAACTTGCAGATGCTATTAACATCTGAAGAGGGGCAAGAAATTGATGGAAGTGGTCACTCCCATGGGGGAAATATGTCCCAGGTAGGGGTAAGTATATTAAAACATGTTAGTTTTTTAGTACATATTATTCCATCCATTCAACTCCATGTCTAACTATGGTAACACTTTATGACTGCAGACATCATCGCAGATCCCTACATCGCCTCTTTGGTTTGGATCTCCCCGTAGTCCAAACATAGATAAGGGGGTTGTTTACACCAGATGACCCTCTTCATTGAATAGAGTGGGTGTGCACGAGGATCAACCTATTCATCCCATGGTAATGTACACACTTCCAATGGCAGTTGTTGGTTAGCTATGAATTCACTTCACAAGTAGTTTTTCTTAATGTTATTTTCACATGTTTACAGCATCAGGATGTAGAATAATCCATGCTTGACTTTAGTGGGGTTGTTGATGCTGTGGTCAATGCTACATCTACAATAGGGATAAGTCACACTGAGGTACATCTACTTGAATATTTGTAATTCTACATTTCATTTGTATTGTTTATGGACATGCACGATGTCTAACTATTTTATCATTTGGTGAATGTAGCCACACCCTAGTCCATTAGTGCATGCAACTGAGGTTGATGTTCAACCTACGGTTCCCATTACTACTGAAGAGTCCCAACATAATCCCCTAGAAATGGTTTTTTCAGTGAGATGTTCATTTTTTACATGATTGATTAGTACTTTCTCATTCATGTACATATTGATAATTATTGAGATAATTGACATATATTTTTTATTCACAGAGAGAATCTCTACAAGGAGGAGGACACCAAAGGCACCTATACCCCCAACACTAGAGGAACCTATGCCCTTGACGGATGCAGCGAGTCTCTATTTTATTTACAAGTGAGTCATATTTTAAATTTTCAAACTTTGTTATTGCTGGACAATACTAGTTCAGTTACCTGACCAAGAAATATTGCCATTGATTTGTAGTTGCCAGAGATGCACAGTGGTCATAGAGAGAGGCGAAAAACATCAGGATTTGGGAAAAACAAGAAACCGAAGGCCCCTCTAGAGAATGATTTTGTCTTTCTTGATGTGGATTGGTAGGAAGAACTGTGACATCCTCAACAACTGGAATTGGTTCAGTGTCCATAGAGTGTCTTTGACTGGTCATGCCATTTCTTTTCTTCTCTCTAATTTCTTCAATCATTTCATTGGGTATCTGCTTCCTTGCTGATTTTCTTGCTTGATTGCATGAGTTTCCCATGACCACAATGATCAATGATATATATGGTTTCCTTTGCTAGCTCCTCAATGGGAAACTACCCAAGCTTGGTTTCTTTCTTGCTCAATTGTGTCTAGATACTCAATATAGGGGGAATATTGGGAAGAACGTTTCCTTTGCTCGCTCCTCAATTCCAAGAAAAACAATGGTAGAGATGCTCTATGGTGCTCAATGGGAAATTCCCCAAGCTTGGTTTCTTTCTTGAGCAATTGTGTCTACATAGTCTTGAGCTAGGGGGGAGATTGGGAAGAATACATTTCCTTTGCTATCTCCTCAATTGCAAGAAAAACAATGGTAGAGATGTTGAATAGTGCCCCTCAATGTGAAATTATCCAAGCTTGGTTTCTTTCTTTCTCAATTGTGTCTACATACTCCACCACAGTGAACAAGTTAATGTTGCCTTTGCTAGCTCCTCAATTGCAAGAAAAACAATGGTGGAGATGCTCCATGTGGCTCCTTGCTCAATTAATGGATTCTTTCTTTCTC
>LPNX011090064.1:50326-52826 GCA_001517045.1 Pseudotsuga menziesii | reverse complement strand
ATGGTGACTTTTGACCATGCACTTTAAGGCAACATACAGTCTGAGGCCATATGAGTTTCCTAAATAAGATGTTCATGTCATGAAATTCCATTATTATTAGTTATTCATTGAAGGGCCACCATTATGAAGCTTAAGAAAATAGTACAATTGGTTGTAGTTCATTGTCTATTTTAACATCATTGTAAGGTTACTTTCAATAGCATTCCTCGCCCCCTTAAATATTTATTTATGGAAATTAATGAGCTTTAAGAAAAATTTATCATTTCTCTTAAGGGTTAGAAATATATTCATCATTGTTCTACACAAATGATTAATCTTACAAATCCATAGTATGGTGTACCATACTAGGAGATGGAAAGTTATAGAAACAATTTTCCTTAAAGTCTGATGCAAACAAGCTACAACAAGTGATTTTTTTTTACATTTAGTGTCTAATCTAAGCCAAATAATCTATTTGATTCATCTCCTTAGAAAAATACTTATGATAATATTTTAATTCATATTTCATGCATTCCATCCATGTGTCGTTTAGTACTCACTCTTTTTATTCATCTCTTCACCTTAGATTAAAATTTGAAAAAAATAATTTTACATTAAATTTGAAAAACTAAAAACTAAAATGTGTGCATTCCATCCATGTGTCATTTAGTACTCATGTTTTTAGCCATCTCTTCACCTTAGATTAAAATTTGAAAAAAATCATTTTACACCAATTAAAAAAAAAAAACTAAAAATCCATATGTGGGCGCCAAAACATGTCAAACTACCTACGATTGACATCATGGTCTTCAATCTTGTTGTTGTCGAATTTAGCAGGGTAGCACATAGTGAATGCAATGGGAATGTGGTGTTGATGGTTTATATCATCCTTGGAAGCTTCGCATGGATAAAAGAACAGACCCTCACGGTTTCATGCTATTGGCATTGTGGTCTTCAACATTGTCACCATGGACTTTAGCAGGGTAGTACAGAGTGAAGGAGAGGGGAATGTGTTGTTGAGGGTTTATGTCAGTACCCCAAATTTTCACAAAAAATTAAATTTTTAAGATAATATAAAATGCTAAATATGCGGTTTACTAACAGCTAATGGTTAGCAGAAAATGAAACACTCCAATGATTAGTATTATACATTTTCAAATTACCTAAACTAAAGCAGTTTCTTTTTCGTAACGTGAAATATGATTTACTTGCATACTGTTTACTTTCAATTTACTAATGAGTCTACTTTATGGCAAGTAGGCGGAATCTAAATTTGAATCCTGGGCTTACTTAGCATTTATGCTAATGCAGACAGATTGCTGGTTCTTAAAGGTTCATAGGTACGATCGATCAAGTAGATGTTTTAAATTCATAAAGTATCAAGAAGTGTTTCTGTTTGCAAAATAATATGCTAGTAAAATAAGCTGATAATTTTTCAAGCAACTTCAATGAGGTAAAGTAGTTTATCTTTTCTAGTTTTTCTTGTAAGCAGAGTTTAGAATGACGGGTTCTTTCTTTATCAAGCTTAGTGATAGCAAAGATACTTACTGAGAACTCTAAGCTTGTAATCTTTTTCGTATATTCATTTCTATTTTAACATGCTTAACTTGCAAATGTTATACTTATTTGTACTATTTGTTTTTATTCATGGAAGAGCTTCTATCGATGCTGATAGTAAAGATTCTCAATAGAATGTAAGTTTCGATTTTATTTTTAACTTACTAGTTATGGAAGTTATCAACCTGTTACTGGTACGTAAAAACCAGTTGTTCACTAACAAGTCATCAACTTTCTTACTTACATTAACATCATACTGCATGTACTAATGTAACCACATACATTATCGTATTATTTACTAAACTACCAAACTGATCGTTATTTACATTCTATTGGGAAACTTACTACCTGTAAAAATCCTTAATATTATAAGCTTGATTATTGTAAAAATAACTGCATCATTTTCAGATGGAATATTGTATGACCTTACTCCCTAATTCTATGTCAATCAGTGTCATTCCAATGATTATAGACTTGAGCATGGTTATTCCATTGTAATTTTATTATTACCATAATGCCTCTCTTATATTAAGTTAATGTCTATAGTAGCTATTATGGTAGATCTAGTTACTATGATCAAGATTCTACCCTATGCTAGTACAGGTTATCTTGAACCATCACAAACCATCTTGTCCAATATAAACAATTATGGTATTTTACTAGTATCGATAGTTATAGAAGCAACTAGAGTCTATGAAAGTTTAAACCAAAGTTGAACTTTGTAAAAGTCATGTTTATAAACTTGTACTATGTTATTCAACTCCATAAATTATAACCACCCAAACAGATTATTTATAAGTGATAAGTTTAGACCATAATACATGCATACTTAGCATTGTTTTGCAAGTATATAAATGTACTTATAGATAGAAGGGTTCTAAGCATGATCGATTTCGGAATTTATCCAAAGGATTAAGTGGTTACCACCTTTCACTAGGGTCAATGTTTAAGAAAAACTATTGTT
>LPNX011090064.1:0-49097 GCA_001517045.1 Pseudotsuga menziesii | reverse complement strand
TATATATATATATACACACACACACACACATATCATAGCTCATGCAAAGTTTGATGAAAAATCATTGTTTTAATAATTTGAATGATTGAACCGCAGGTGGACTTTGGAATCGACCTTTGCATGGTTTGAATTATTTGAGGGCACATGGTCACCTCCCGTCCATGTATTGGCGATATAAAACTCTTGCAACCCTAATCGCTTGTCATTCTCCCTCTGAAGTTCACGCTGGCCTTCGAGCTTCTCTGCAAGGTTTCATGGCAGTCGTGAGGGTTCTTCCTGTACTAGCTTGCTCCAAAACTTGTGTTTAATGTTGCTGTAGTCTCCTGAGTTTAGTCTCGTGGCCAACCTTATTAGCTGTGGGTGTTATTATGTGAGAGTTTACTGGTTTGTTGCACTTGGCTTGAGGCTTGTCCTTAGCTCCATTTTTCCTTCCCCGTGGCCTGTCACTGCTGTGAGAAGCTAAGCTTCATTACTATTGGTTGTGCTCCATTGACGTCGTAGGGTTTGGAGATTTTGTAAGTGCAAATTGCAACAGGTGACAGTCTCTTCACTAGATTGTTCGTTACTCTTATTTAAGGTAAATATTTGGTTTTCTTTCCAGAATAGAAGACTCATAGTAAAGTTATTTTTACAGTAGGGTTTACAATAGCGAATGAGTTTTGAAACTAACACACAGTATTGTGCTCTTCTTGCAGGACTTGTGACAACTCTTGCAACCCATGTTGAAGGTAATGCTAGATGGTTTCGAGGACTTATGGCTCCAATTCAGTAAGACCTGGGTTCAACGAATGGGTTCTTACCCTGCTTGTAACAGGGTTATCGATGGTGAAACCCCGAGCTTGGGAGCTTGTCCAATTTCTCCATTAGTTACATGGTTTACTTTTTTTTTAAAGTTGTTTGTTCTATTCTGTTTGCAAACCCTCACTATGTCGTTGTGTAGTCCCGGCCTGAGCTGGGTGTTGTAATCAGTTTAAATTTCTAGCCTTATGGCGTGTCAATGCAATACATTGGTTTTTAAGAAATTTTTTCTTCGAGCTTAGTCTCGTTTTGCAGTGGTACTGTATATTGTGACTCTGTGTATGTTAGTGTTTTCCCTAATCGAATGTTAATGAAGATTATTATTGGCTATTATCTTTTGTAAATAGATTATGATTATTATTTAAGACTCTAACCCAGTCATAGAGTGTAATTTATAATATTTACTTATTTGCTCAGGAAATACAAGCTATGGTTTTCCTGAATGAAACCCTTGTCTAAATTTAATTTTTCAATTTATTTTTAAATAGGTTCTGCTACTTATTAACTTGGTTAAATTTCCATTATAGGTGTGTCGTGACAATTTAACTTGTAACATTACATTTGTATTTAAAAAGGACTGTAAACAGTCTATAGTAGTTGAATTGTTTATTGATATAATTATACAGATAATTTCATTGTAGCTTAAATGTCTTTTATTTTATAATGATTAAATAAATTTGGTGTAGGGTTTCGACCTTGAAGTTTACCTTTATAGTTATAAGCGTGTCTGATAATTTTAAAACAGTTTTTACATAGATAGATATTTATTTTTATATTAGTTATTAATCATATTCTCATTGTTTTTATTTACTAAACTGACAAATAGAATTTACTCAGAGTTCTTTGTAAAGATAAGCATAGATTCTATAACTTAGTTTGCTCTTCATAATTTAAGTTCTTTTAATATAACACTATTTAGTTTATAGTAATTATTAGTCTTAACTTAATTGATATTATGAGAAAATAAACTATATGATTAGTGGTTTATTTCTTTACTGAATTGAATGTAAACATTGTAACTTGACTGTGATTTTTCTACTACATTTCATTCAGTTACTAAGTGAACACAAATAAATATAAACCTATCATAACACAATTTAACCTCCATAATATTTTAACTTGAATAAAAATTAATCTACTATATGTAAATACACAATCTTATATACTAATATAGTCTCTTATCATCTTAATCATTCTACCTATACTAGATTACTGCTATTTTTTTTCCAATATATTTACATAAATAAGCTTGTTAAAACAATAAACAAAGATAACCAGATCACTTTTTTTTTAATAATAACCTACATACTGATATAAATTAATCTGTTAACTATGAAATGCAGAACCATATCTATTCTATCCAGTCTCTTAACATTTTCTTTCTTCTACTATAAATACTCTATCTGTGCTGGAGTACGACCTGGTCCTTCTAGGTGTGGAAAAACATAGACTAGAAATTATTTTCCATTCTAACACATTAAAACAAAATAATGTAGAACCCGATTAGGATAGATGGAAACAATGTTAGGAGGCCGTTCCTCCCTACCAAACTCCTGGAGAGCGCTCAAAAAACACTTCCTCACGACCCCCGAGCCTGTTCCTGGTGTTCTTGGTTGAGAAATGGTGGAGCATGCAAACAGTAGACTGGTCCAATAAATCAGTAAAACAACCTACACTCAGCAGTAAGATCTTTCAGCTTAAAAGCTGCACTAGATCACTCAACAATTATCCCCTCAAACAGTTTCCAATCTCCCTTCCATTGAATTTCTCTGAAGTACATTCATTCAACCTGAATGATCATTTCCCTAGAATGAGCAGCCTCGGCTCTCTTCAATGGAAATTTTTATAAATATTGCCTAGTTCTTTTCAGTCAGTTGTCATCAATTGAGCCACCTGCTCTGATTCCACTTTCTTGGGGAATCATGACCCCAATTGTAGGGAGGTTTCCACCTGCAATAGTTGGAAGTGGTTTGAGGATGCTGCCACATGTCAGTTTTCTCTCCACCTAGTCTCCTCCACCAATTTGACCAGTAAACACTATTTTAACAACTCTCCTAAGCTGTTGTCTCTTCTTTTATTTATTTATAATTAAAATATTCAGAATTACATTAAATATCCTTGATTCTGCTGAGTCATCAATTACAACTTAGCATAAAATTTAACATATTGTCCCCAAATAAAATCAAATAAAATGGCATTGTTTTTGCAAAATTGGGGCATGTGACATACACACCCCCTTAAAGTATAACATCATCCTCTATGTTATTTATTCTTCATCCTCAGAATTCCCCTGGAACAGAATTGGATATGCATCTCGCATATTACTTTCCAATTCCCAGGTGGCTTCCTCTGGACTAAGGTGCTTCCATTGCACCTTCACCTGACCAATGGTACGGTTCCGACATGTGATCTCCCTCCGCCCGAGGATACAGTCTGGTTCCACCAGAAAATCTCCTTCTAGTTCCACCTGTAAATCATTCCAGTTAACAACATGAGTAGCATCATGAACATATTTCTTTAATATAGAAATGTGAAAAACATTATGTACTCTTAAATTTGGTGGTAATGCTAACTGATAAGCTACTTGTCCAATCTTGGATAGTATTTTAAATGGACCACAGTAACGAGGTGCTAGTTTTGTACAACTTCCCAATCTCAGAGAGCTCTTTTTGGGCCTCACCTTGATGAACACATGTTCACCTACCTGAAACTCCTTTGGAGTTCTTTTAAGGTCTGCTTGACTTTTCTGTCGATCCTGTGCAACTTTTATATTACCTTGTACCTGCTTTACAATTTCTTCCCTTTCGTTTAATAGTTCAGGACCTAATACTAATCTATCCACTATATTAATCCAAGAGATAGGAGTACTACATTTCCTTCCATACAAGATTTCGAAAGGACTAAATCTGGTTGATGCCTGATAATTATTATTATAAGCAAATTCTACCAGATGCAAATAATCCTCCCATTTACCTGGCTAGTCTTTCACATATATTATTAATAAATCTTATAGTACTTGGTTTACTCTTTTAGTCTGTCCATCTGTTTGAGGATGGAACAAAGTACTAAAATTTAATGTAGTGTTTAATCCTTTAAACATAGATTTCCAAAAGTTACCTGTAAATTTAGGATCTCTATCTGAGATTATAACTTTCGGTATTCCATGCATTTGGAAAATTTGTTTTAGAAAGATATCAGCTATGTTTGCAGCTTTATACGTAGTTTTAACAGGTATAAAGCGAGCTGATTTACTTAATTTATCGATCACTACCATGATAGAATCATTTAAATTCTGATTTTTAGGCAATCTAGTAACAAAATAGAGACTAATTATCTCCCATTTCTAGCTAGGAATGGGCAATGACTGAAGTTATCCAGCTGAGTGTTGATGTTCAGTTTTCACCTGCTGACATTCAAAACACCTAGCAATATACTTTGCCAATTCAGTCTTCATGTTTGGCTAAAAATATTCTTTTCTTAACATTTTTATAGTGTTTTGATAGCCTGGATGACCTGAGTATGGAGTTTTATGGATTTCATCCAAAATTAAAAACTTAACTTTAGGTACATTAGGTACATACATTCTGTCTTTATACAGTAAAAATTATTTTGCATTCAAACTATACCCTTTACTTAAGCTTTCTATTGGATTTTCTTTCATTTTAGTTTGTAAGTTTTGGTAAATTTCATCTTGTTCTATCCCTGCTTTAAGTTGTTCATCTAGATCTGTTGTATAAGCGCTGATAACTACTGTAAAGTTCATCCTTGCATTCCTACTTAATGCATCGACAACTTTATTTTCTTTACCTTTAATGTTCTGAATTTCGAAGTCATACTCACTTAGGAAAGCTAGCCACCTAGATTGTCTGGCATTTAGATTGGTCTGATCTAACAGATACTTTAGTCCTTTATTATCAGTCATTAAAATAAATTTTCTACCAATTAGGTGATGATGCCACATCTTTAGAGCATGTATAACAACAGCTAATTCCAGATCATAAGTTGCATAATTCTTTTCATGATTTTTTAACTTCCTAGACTCATAGGAAATAACATGCCCTTCTTGAGTCAGAAAACTGCCTAAACCATCATTGTAGGCATCAGTGCACACCACAATTTATTTATTTGGATCAACTATTCTTAAAATAGGTGCACTGGTTAATGAGTTTTGACACTTTTTAAAGTTTTCCTCGCATTTCTGGTTCCAATCAAATTTCTTTCCTTTCTTCTGCAAAGAAGTTATTGGATTTGCGATTCTTGAAAAACCTTCAATGAACCTCCGGTAATAACCGGTAATTCCCATGAAGGATCGAACATCAGTTAGATCCTTAGGAACCGGCCAATATTCGATCGCCTTTATCTTTTCGGGATCTACCGAAATCCCTTCCTTAGTCACCACATGTCCTAAGTACTGAATCTTATCTTTGAATAAATCGCATTTACTAAACTTTGCAAAGAGTTGATGATCTCGTAGCTCTTGCAAAACAAATTTTAAATGTTCTTTATGTTCTTCTTCAGTTTTTGAATAGATTAATATATCATCGATAAACACGACTACAAACTTATCTAGATACTTATGCATAACGTTGTTCATTAAACACATAAAAACAATTGGGGCATTAGTAAGCCTGAATGGCATGACGACAAACTCATAATGTCCATATCAAGTTCTAAAGGCTGTTTTAAAGATGTCTTCATCTTTAATCCTAACTTGATGATATCAAGACCTTAAATCAATTTTCGAAAACACTGTGGCTCCACGTAGTTGATCCAACAGATCATCTATGCGAGGAAACTGGTATCTATTTTTGATAATCATCTTATTCAACTGACGGTAGTCTATGCAAAGTCGCATGGTTCCGTCGTTTTTGTTAACGAAGATGACAGGTGCCCCCCAGGGAGACACACTAGGTCAAATATATTTTTTTGTCAATAAGTTCTTTTTAATTGTGACTTTAATTCATTAAGTTCAAGTATGTTCATTCGATAAGGGGCCTTTGAGTTGGGTACTACACCAGGAACCAAATCAATGTTAAATTCTAGTTCCATCTTCAGAGGTAATACCAAAATTTCTTCCGGAAATACATCAGCATACTCTCTTAAAACCGGTATATCTTCCAATTTTCATTTGTTTGTCTTATTTAGATTTTCCTCATCATTTATTGTTACTGCATAATCTTTACAACCCTTCATAACAATTCTCTTAAACTGCAGAGTATAAATATGCCTTATGGCTGTTTTTCTAGGGATCCCCTTTACACTTATTGGTTTTCCATCATTATTTATACATGTAAAGGTTTTATCATAACAATTTAAAATTACCCTATGTTGTTCTAACCAATCCATACCAACGAGTAAGTCATAAGAACCAAGAGGTAATACATTAAACTTTACAACAGTTTCAAATTGATCCATAACTACTACACATTCTTTTACAAAACAAGTTACCTTCCATTTAGCACCAGTGGCTAACTGAACCCACCAAGAATTTTCAAATTTTTCAACAGGCAAGTTACATTTTTCTACCATTTTAGGTGAAATATAACTGAGAGTAGCTCCTGGATCAATTAAAATATCTATAGGAGTGTGGTTTATCATACCTTCTACTTCCACCATGGAACTTTTATATTCTGCTCGTCGATTCTCCAAGGCTACATTGATTCTGGGCATATTCCTCGCTAAATCTTTGACGGTCATTTCCTCCTATATGGTATGAATATTATTGACAGTCTTTTTCCAATTAGGATAGAATGAGGCATAATGTGGGCCATTAGACTCCCAGCACTTTATGGGTTCTTTGCGTTCAAATTTCTTGGTGTAATTACCATGGTTATTAGCAATTTCTTTACCCTTGGAATTATTCTGATTGCTTGGTGAATTATTCTTATTCCCTTGGAAATTGTTGTTAGGAAAATTTATAGCCTTATTGTTTTTATAATTCTTGTTGGGCACAAATTCTTTATTCTTTTGATCATAATGGTTATTATTCTTCTTGGCCTTCCAATTGGCCATTCTTTCCTTCTTCTGATTCTGTTCATAACAGAAGTTGGCTTTTCTCATAGCTTCTTCCAAAGTATTTGGATTGTCGTACTCAATCCTATCCTTAATATGATAAGGTAGATAGTTGAGGAATTGTTGTACATTTTGTTTTTCATCTACAAGGTATGGCACATACCTAAGCAGACTTAAAAACTTGCGGTTTAGATCTTTCATAGTCATTGATCCTAGTTTAAGCTCATAGAATTATTTTTCTCTCTCCTCATAGTACTGCTTAGACATAAATTTATTTTTAAAGTACCTCTTGAAGGTACTCCAATTTACGTTCTTCTCTTTTATTCCCTTCACTCTCTTCAAGTCTTGCCACCAAATATCAGCCTTTCTTGAGAGATTGTAGATAGCCATTCTAGCCTTTAATTGGTTAGAATAGTTATAAATCTGGAAGTACTTCTTCATCCCAGATAACCAGGATTCCGCTTCCTCCCTCTTCTCAGTATCTCCATTGAATGTTGGTGGTTTTATCTTTTTGAATTCCCCAGAAATTTCCTCATAGGGTTTATATTTTCTCTTTTTAGTATAATGGTTATCATCACTACTATCACTAGTGGAATGAAAATTTTGTTGCTCACCAAACACCTTTGAAGATGAGCTGCTTTCATTTTTAGTCTATTTAATCTTTTTATATTTATGTTGATGACTTGTATATTTTGATTCAGCTCTTTTACCCCTACCCTCAGTTTGAAACCTTTCTGTTAGGATCTGATTCAACTCCTCTTGAGCCCTCAGAATCCTTTCATTCTCTCGTTTAATAGATTCCATTTCAGATTTTATGTCTTTTACTATTTGTAACAGTTCTGAGGAATTGGTGGTCATATCTTATTGTATAGGGTCTCTTGGTAAGTTTTATGGTTCAGTAAATGGAGATTCCACTTCCGCATATTCCTCCAGCATTTCCATACCTATTGTTAAACTTCAGAAATGATTTCTCTGTTGAATAACATTTAAAAGAAAATACATCAGCAAAATAATTCAAAATCACTGTTTCATAAAAGTTAGTAGCGCTTTATCAAGGCCTAGTGTTTGAACCTTCTACTCTGATACCACATGTCAGTACCCCAAATTTTCACAAAAAATTAAAATTTTAAGATAACATAAAATGTTGAATATGCGGTTCACTAACAGCTAATGGTTATCAGAAAATGAAACAGTCCAACGATTAGTATTATACATTTTCAAATTATGTAAACTAAATCAATTTCTTTTCCGTAACGTGAAATATGATTTACTTGCATACTGTTTTCTTTAAGTTTACTAATGAGTCTACTTTATGGCAAGTAGGTGGAATCTAACTTTGAATCCTAGGCTTACTTAGCATTTATGCTAATGCAGACAGATTGCTGGTTCTTACAGGTTCATAGATACGATCGATCAAGTAGACGTTTTAAATTCATAAAGTATCAAGAAGTGTTTCTGTTTGCAAAATAATATGCTAGTAAAATAAGCTGATAATTTTTCAAGCAATTTCAACAAGGTAAAGTAGTTTATCTTTTCTAGTTTTTCTTGTAAGCAGAGTTCAGAATGAGGGGTTTTTTCTTTATCAATCTTAGAGACACCAAAGATACTTACTGAGAACTCTAATCTTGAAATCTTTGTCATATATTCATTTCTATTTTAACATGCTTAACTTGCAAATGTTATACTTATTTGTACTATTTGTTTTTATTCATGGAAGATCTTCTATCGATGTTGATAGTAAAGATTCTCAATAGAATATAAGTTTTGGTTTTATTTTTAACTTACTAGTTATGGAAGTTATCAACCTATTACTGGTATGTAAAAACCAGTTGTTCACTAACAAGTTATCAACTTTCTTACTTACATTAACATCGTACTGCATGTACTAATGTAACCACATACATTATCGTATTATTTACTAAACTACAAAACTGATCATTATTTACATTCTGTTGGGAAACTTACTACCTGTAAAACTCCTTGATATTATAAGCTTGATTATTGTAAAAATAACTGCATCATTTTCAGATGGAATACTGTATGCCCTTACTCCCTAATTCTATGTCAATCAGTGTCGTCCCAATGATTATAGACTTGAGCATGGTTATTCCATTGTAATTTTATTATTACCATAATGCCTCTCTTATATTAAGTTAATGTCTATAGTAGCTATTATGGTAGATCTACTTACTATGATCAAGATTCTACCCTATGCTAGTACATGTTATCTTGAACCATTACAAACTATCTTGTCCAATATAAACAATTATGGTATTTTACTAGTATCGACAGTTCGAGAAGAAACTAGAGTCTATGAAAGTTTAAACCAAAGTTGAAATTTGTAAAAGTCATGTTTATAAACTTGTACTATGTTATTCAACTCCATAAATTATAACCACCCAAACTGATTATTTATAAGTGATAAGTTTAGACTATAATACATGCATACTTAGCATTGTTTTGCAAGTATACAAATCTACTTATAGATATAAGGGTTCTAAGCATGATCAATTTCAGAATTTATCCAAAGGATTAAGTGGTTACCACCTTTCACTAGGGTCAACGTTTAAGAAAAACTATTGTTTAACCAAATGCCAAATTGAAGCTAGCAAACATATATATATATATATATATATATATATATACGCATATATCATAGCTCATGCAAAGTTTGATGAAAAATCATTGTTTTAATAATTTGAATGATTGAACTGTAGGTGGACTTTGGAATCGACCCTTGCATGGTTTGAATTATTTGAGGGCACATGGTCACCTCCTGTCCATGTATTGGTGATATAAAAATCTTGCAACCCTAATTGCTTGTCATTATCCCTTCAAAGTTCACGCTGGACTTCGAGATGCTCTGCAAGGTTTCATGGTGGTTGTGAGGGTTCTTCCTATACTAGCTTGCTCCAAAACTTGGGTTTAACGTTGTTGTAGTCTCCTGAGTTCAGTCTTGTGGCCAACCTTCTTAGCTATGGGTGTTATTATGCGAGAGTTTATTGGTTTGTTGCATTTGGCTTACGGCCTATCCTTAGCTCCATTTTTCCTTCCCCATGGTCTGTCACTGCTGTAAGAAGCTAAGCTTCAATGCTGCTGGTTGTGCTCCATCGACATCGTAGGGTTTGGAGATTTTGTAAGTGCAAATTGCAACGGGTGACAGTCTCTTCGCTAGACTGTTCGATACTCTTATTTAAGGTAAATATTTGATTTTCTTTCTAGAATAGAAGACTCACAGTAAAGTTATTTTTACAGTAGGGTTTAGAATAGCGAATGAGTTTTGAAACTAACACACAGTATCGTGCTCTTATTGTAGGACTTGTGACAACTCTTGCAACCCATGTTGAAGGTAATGCTGGCTGGATTCGAGGACTTATGGCTCCAATCTAGTAAGCCCTAGGTTCAACAAATGGGTTCTTACCTTGCTTGTAATACGGTTATCAATGGTGAAACCCCGAGATTGGGAGCTTGTCCAGTTTCTCCATTAGTTACATGGTTTTCTTTTTTTTTTAAAGTTGTTTGTTCTATTCTATTTTCAAACCCTCACTATGTCATTCGGTAGTCCCGGCCTTGAGCTGGGTGTTGTAATTAGTTTAAATTTCCAGCCTTACGGCCTGTCAATGCAATACATTGGTTTTTAAGAAAGTTTTTCTTCGATCTTAGTCTCGTTTTGTAGTGGTACTGTATATTGTGACTCTGTGTATGTTAGGAGGTTTCCCTAATCGAATGTTAATGAAGATTATTATTTTCTATTATCTTTTGTAAATAGATTTTGATTATTATTTAAGACTATAACCCAATCATAGTGTGTAATTTATAATATTTACTTATTTTCTCGGGAAATACAAGCCATGGTTTTCCTGAATGAAACCCTTGTCTAAATTTAATTTTTCAATTTATTTTTAAATAGGTTATGCTACTTATTAACTTAGTTAAATTTCCATTATAGGTGTGTCGTGACAATTTAACTTGTAACATTACATTTGTCTTTAAAAAGGACTGTAAACAATCTATAGTAGTTTAATTGTTTATTGATATAATTATCCAGATAATTGGATTGTAGCTTAAATGTTTTTTATTTATAATGATTAAAGAAATTTGGTGTAGGGTTTCGTCCATGAAGTTTACCTTTACAGTTATAATCTTGTTTGATAATTTTAAAACAATTTTTACATACATAGATATTTATTTTTATATTAGTTATTAATCATATTCTCATTGTTTTTATTTACTAAACTGACAGATAGAATTTACTCAGAGTTCGTTGCAAAGATAAGCATAGATTCTGTAACTTAGTTTGCTCTTTATAATTTAAGTTCTTTTAATATAACCCTATTTAGTTTATAGTAATTATTAGTCTTAAATTAATTGATATTATTAGAAAATAAACTATATGATTAGTGGTTTATTTCTTTACTGAATTGAATGTAAACATTGTAACTTGACTGTGATTTTTCTATTGCATTTCATTCAGTTACTAAGTGAACACAAAGAAATATAAACCTATCATAACATAGTTTAACCTCCATAATATTTTAACTTGAATAAAAATTAATCTACTGTCTATAAATACACAATCTTATCTACTAAGATATTCTCTTATCATCTTAATCGTTCTACCTGTACTAGATTACTGCTATTTCTTTTCCAATATATTTACATAAATAAGCTTGTTAAAACAATAAACAAAGATAACTAGATCACTATTTTTTTTAATAATAACCTACATACTGTTATAAATTACTCTATTAACTACGAAATGCAGAACCATATCTATTCTATTCAGTCTCTTAACATTTTCTTTCATCTACTGTAAATACTCTATCTATGCTGGAGTACGGCCTGGTCCTTCCAGGTGTGGAAAAACACAGACTAGAAATTATTTTCGATTCTAACACATTAAAACAAAAAAATGTAGAACCTGATTAGGATAGATGGAAACAGTGTTAGGAGGCCGTTCCTCCCTACCAAACTCCTGGAGAGCGCTCAAACAATGCTTCCTCACAACCCCCGAGCCTGTTCCTAGTCTTCTTGGCTGAGAACTGTTGGAGCATGCAAACATTAGACTGGTCCAATAAGTCAGTAAAACACCCTGTACTCAGCAGTAAGATATTTTAGCTTAAAAGATACACTAGATCACTCAGCAGTTATCCCCTCAAATATTTTCCAATATCCCTTCCATTGAATTTCTATGAAGTACATTCATTCAACCTGAATGATCACTTCCCTAGAATGAGCAGCCTCAGATCTCTTCAATGGGAATTTTAATAAATATTGCCTAGGTCTTTTGGGTCAGTTGTCATTAATTGAGCCACTTGCTATGATTCCACTTTCTTGGGGAATCATGACCCCAATTGTAGGGAGGTTTCCACCTGCAACAGTCGGAAGTGGTTTGAGGATGCTGCCACATGTCAGTTTGCTCTCTACCCAATCTCCTCCACTAATTTGACTAGTAAACACTCTTTTAACAGCTCTCCTAAGATATTGTCTCTTCCTTTATTTATTTATAATTAAAATATTCAGAATTACATTAAATATCCTTGACTTTGCTGAGTCATCAATTACAACTTAGCATAAAATTTAACATATTGTCCTCAAATAAAATCAAATAATATGGCATTTTTTTGCAAAATTGGGGCATGAGACAGTTTATATCGTCCTTGGCAACTTGGCATGAAGAAAAGAACAGACGCCTCATGGTTTCAAATCTAATGTATTCAAACTCATGACTTGATTCATAATTGATGTGGATGATGTTTATGAACTAAGGTTTAATGGCTGAAATGGATGGTGTCAAGATCTCATTCAGAAATCGATGAACCAATATTCACATACAAAAATATTCTAGGAAGGACATAGCCCAACGACGGATTAGGATTGACGGCATATGCATCTCAATAAGATAATATTATACACTAAGATAATATCATTGATGTAATGGGAAATGATCAAAACCATGAAACATAAAATACACCCTTTAAAGTGGATAGATGTGATAAAAGTTGGATATATGCACAATTGAGCGTTTTTGCATAGTGGGATGGATCTCAAGTCCTCAATTGGAGTCATAGGAAGAAATAAATATCCTTATGTAGTCGTTCTAGGGCATTAGGAATGGAATTCTAGGGAAGAAGACACTGTCTTAGGCCCTAAAGAATACATTGAGGCACACATATCCATGAACAATGCCTCAAAGAACCATGAATGACTTCAAAAGGGTGTCCATGGCGCTATGTATGCAAGTCTTGTGTATTTAGTTCCTTTGACACGATCAATGTAGGAGACATAAATCTTGGGACCTAAATGAATCTTCTAGGCATCCAAGGCTACGAAGGTTTCCTCCACTGGCTTCCTAAGAGTAATATTAGCCTATGATTGAGGATGTTGGTGCCATTAGATGGTTTTGAGTAGTATGTGCACATGTCATGGCCTTGGTAATTATGTTGTAAGGAATAACACCATGCCTTTGAACATAAGAAAATCATTGATGCATCAAAATCCATGAACAATGTATCGAAGTATCACACATGACTTCATAAGGGGAATAATGGTACTATGTATCTACGTCTTGGGTCCTTCAACATGGTTAATGGAGGACATATGAACCTTGGGCACTAACGAAAACTTGTAGTCTTTAATGGCTAAGAATGTTCCTTCCACCAACCACAAATAACCTTTTAAGGGTATAAGTGGCATACGGTTGATGATGCAATTACCATTAGGTGGTTTTGAGTAGTACACACATGTCTTAGTTATTGAGGATGTTTTTATATGGAATAAGACGATTCCTTTGGAATTAAAGAAACCATTGAAGCATCTATAACCATGATAAATTCCTTAAGCACCACATATGACTTCACAGGAGTATCCATGGTGCTATGTATCCAAGTCTTGGGAATTTGGGTCCATGGACATTAGCAAGGTGGGATACTTGAACCAAGCCCTAAAGGAACAATTTATTCATATAGAGATGAAACAATAGCCTTAAGCAACAACACATGGCCTCCTGATGGTATAATTTTCCTATGATTGAGATACTAATTTCATCATGTCCTTTTTAGTAGTATCTACATGTCTCATTGCCTAGGAATGATGTTCTAGGGAATAATACAATTAATTTGGTCCTAAAAAAGAATTAAGGCATCCATAGCCATGAAACTTGTCTCTTAGAACCATAACCTCATAGAGATATTCATGGCATTATATGTCCATGTCTTGGGACCTTGGGGCCTTAGACATGGTCATAGGAAGAAACTTGATCCTTTGTCCCAAAAACAATCTTCTAGCCATCTAATCCTAAGAAGATTGTATCCGCCAACCACACATGGCCCCTTGAGGGTATCGGTTTCACATGAGTAATGATATTAGTTCCATTTACATGGTGGTAAAATTCTATTATAAGAGTAATCAACCACCATTTTTGCGTAGAATCCCTATTTACATAGACACTCATATGTGAACTATTTTTCCTTTTCTACAATATAGTTTGGTGGAACTTGAGCCCATGAATGGTTGCACATAAAATCTTTAACATCTAATATTGTTATTATATAATGGTGTGACTATCACATAACTACCACATATGCATCAGGTATGCACACATAGATTTTGTTTCAGGTTCCACTTCCCTCATTTCCCGTTATTCTCCTTACATTGAGTAATGAATATGTATATAGATGTATCAAGTGTAATAATAATACTATATCTAGTAATAAAATAACCTAGCATAGATCCCTCTTAATCTTTATATTTTAAACATTTTTAGATTTGTATTTTAGTTTTGTTTTTATTCCTCTATGTCCTTAATATAGATGGATAAAAAAAACTACTTAGTTCCATGTTAACTATCACATCTCAAGAAGGATAGAATCACCTAAGGTGCAACCGTTTTTTACATTGCAAAAACTTGAAGACACAATTGTACCTAAGAGATTTGATCCCTCACTAAATATGATAGATCCACAATTAAGTTGTTATAATTAGAATAACTTAATTAATTTGTAAAAAAATTAAAAAATGATCAATCTTTTAGATCCTATCTTACCTTTTCTTTGGGATAAAAGTATCTTGGATAAATTTTATTTCCATTCTCACAAAAATACTTCTAATTATACCACAAAACAAACCTTTCAAAAAATAGGTCTATTTGATTGCTCATTATTTTAATCATTATCTAAAACATATTTTCAACTATACATTTTTTAAAATGTTAATATAAAAAATAAATATATTCTACTAAAAGATATCTTTAACTATACATTTAAAAAAAATGTTAATATAGAAAATAAATATATCCAACTAAAACATATCTTCAATTCTACATTTTTTAAATGTTAATATAAAAAATATATATTCAACTATTAACCATAGTTCATTAAGCTTTTATGCAATGTAAGATCTAAAAATAAATTATATCATATTATTATGTTATGAATCGTATTAAAATTAGTTTATAATGAAAATGTTTACATATATTCAAAGCTAAAATATTTCATGATATTGTGTAATGGTATTATTGAACTTGACTATGGTTATCTCTACATTGAACAAATTGTTTGTTTATAAATGGTTACTTAAAATTATATAAGATATATTGGTTATAATTTTTATTATTAAAATGTTAAATTTTTTAGTATTTAATTATTAATATTTTTTATTTCTTAAATTGTAATTATCTATTTCCATTATAGCATGAGATTTTTGTTTTATCAATATTAGAAATATTATATAGCTTTTTTAAGTGATTTATAAATGTTTTAGAAACATCAATATAATAAAGGAAAAATGCTTTAGTTACTAATTTTTTTTATAATTAGAAGCATAAAAAAAATAACTCTTTTTCCCTCTCTTTCATTTATCTTTTCCCTTAATACATATGTGCAAAGAATAAGAATATGCAAGTGTGAATATTGGATCAATTTGGCCCTATGCAAATGGAGGTTTTAAGTTTATCTGTATAATCAATTGATGTATTTTTCCTTAGTTTCGTGAAATTGTATTTGTTGATTATTACTTCTTATAATCGTGTATCCCATCTTGCAGGAGCTCATTCTTTGGCTGAAGACGGATCTCTGCGATTTATAAAGGCTTGGGGACAGATCTCGCAGAAAGAACGATGGTTTTGTAGCAATTGGAGGATTCTTTCGTTCAACATCAGAAGCAAGGGGGATGTTCTAGCGAAAAATCTTGTTAGGCATCTAGATTTTACATCATTCTATGGAGGTTCCTACGCCCCGGCCTTGTCTTCGGATTCTCCAGAGCCCCCATTGCGAACTGCGCCGACAACTATGGTTGTTGTAAAACTAGAATCTCCAAGGGTACGAAGGCCAAGAGCAGTATTTGACTTGAAGGAAGGCACTCCAAAAAAATCAAACAATGCAATTGCAAGAACTCGCGGTGTCTAAAATTGTATTGCGAATGCTTTGCATCTGGAACTTATTGTGATGGTTGCAATTGCGTCAATTGCTGTAATAATGTTGAGAATGATGATGTGAGACAGGAAGTTGTTGAGGCTCCAATAGAGCGAAATCCAAATTGCTAGCAGTCTGAGTGTGCTTGAGATAATAGGGAAATGGAATGGGGGTGGTTGATAGGCTTTCCAAGGAAGCCACGCAACTCCTCTTTGGCTCTTTGGAAGATTTTAGAACAAGATTTGGCTCGTAGTTATAGTTACTATCATGGACTGTTCAATATGGAACAAGTGCTTGTTGTTTTGAACAGGATTAATGGACAAACGTTTTGTGGATATCTTTATTGATATATGATATATGTTATCTATTTTTTTATGGCTAAATATTGTTTATATTAATTTGTGAATACTCTACCCTATGTAATTGTAAAAAGTTTTGTGTGGAAACATTAAATTGTTTTTTGTATGAGGTATTTATCTACCTTTTATACATATGTGAATGTAATTTTGTTCATATCTGAAATAAAATTACTATTTTTTTCCAGCCAAAACTATTTTAACATCTCTAATTTTTAGTCATTAAAAAATTTTTAACTTTAATTTATAGCATTTTACATCTCTAATTTTCAGCCATAATGAAAATCTTAACTTTTATTATAACATTTTATATATCTTTAACATATTAAAATAATTACGATTGAATTTTCTTGAAAATCGGATCGATCGATTGAGCGCCTCTGCAGAGCTAGGGTTCGTCTTCGCTAAGGGCTTCGGCCGCCTGCCGTCCCTCCAGCTTCTCTCGCAGCCTCCAGTTCGAAGCTCCACCTGTTCGAGCCCTTCCCAGCGTAGTGAATGCAATGGCGGCCGCGTTTTCCTGCGGGTCTGGCGCCTCTCCTGCGCTGGCTTCTCCAGTTCACCCTCCGCCTGTAGTTGCTGCCACCTTGAGCTCCGTGGTTGTCCCGATCAGCGCCGGCCCTCCTCCTCCTGCTCAGATTTCCTCCCTTGGAAACCTTTCTCTCAAGGACATGGCCTCTCAACGGAGGGACTACTCTTCATTCAAAGAAGTGGCCTCTCGTCAGAGGGAGTCCTTTGTTCAGCCTGCTGCGATTCCGGAAGCCCCAGCAATCTCCATCCAGATGCCAGAAGAAGCCCTGGAGTTTGCTTCTGAGTTAAGCAAGACTTCCTTGGTTTGCAGATTCAATGGCTTCTGGCCTAGCCTGGCAGACCTCCGATCCTGGATCTCTTCTGCTTGGTCTCCTCTGATTGATGGTGAGGTTGTTGCTTGCCCTTGTGCCAAGGGTTTCTTCGTGGCTATTTTTGAATCCGATGAAGATAGATTCAAGGTTTCTTGCTCCGGGCCGTGGTTCTGGGGCAGAGCAGGGCTGTTCATGAAGCCATGGACCCCTGACTTTGACCCAACCATGGCCTCCATCTCCTCCGCTCCGGTCTGGGTGAGACTCCCTTCTCTCCCCCTGCATTTTTGGGAGGATAAATCTCTTCAGTCTATTGGAAACGGTCTCGGGAAATTTCTCTGCAATAGTCCAGATGAGAGTATAGACCGAACCACGTTTGCAAGGATCTGTGTAGAAATGGACTTCCACAATGGATTCCCAGCAGAAATCAATCTCCTCGGCAAGGGCTACTCTTGGACCCAGAAGATCAACTACGAGAATCTCTGCTTCAGATGCAGGGTCTTCTATGAAACAGGGCATATAGCCCGTAACTGCGAGAAATCATCCGGAAAAAGAAGATTGCCCCGAAGCCAAAGGCCCACTTGGTGGAAAGAAGCTCCTCCGGAGAAGCAAGCTGAAGGGAAGATCCCGGCATCAGTTCCAGAAAAGGAAGCCGAATCCGCCCCCAAAGAACTTGCTCAGGGGACAGATCCAGTAGAAATACCTCCGCCCACGTCGCCAAAGCCATCCCAGCGAGTCTCAAGCTGGGCAGATATTGTCGATAATGAAGAAACACAAGGTCAGACGGAAAACCATGATCAAGGCCAAAGCAGCGAATGGCAGACCGTATCAAAAAAAAAAACCTACCCAACATCAGACAGATGTAATGACATGAAGCCGAATAGGCTCGCTGAAATAGCTACCTTCAAGTAGCATTTAAGTTTGTTGCATGTTTGCACGGTTATTGAATCATTGAGTGACAGAAGCTCTCTCTTTTGATGTAATGAACCCAGTGGCTTGCCACTGTTTTTAATACCAAATCTTGCCAATGTTATTGTCTAAAAAAAAACATATTAAAATAATTACAATGTTTAATTAATATTCTAAATAAATTAATCTAAAAAATATGTAAACTATAATTTTAAGATTTATTTGTCATAAATAATTATAAATGAGTTAAGACAACATTATGGTTTTTCTTGTCTTAATATATTAAGTTATTGAATTTTTATAATGAATTAAAATTAACAATTTTATGTAAATTTATATTGCAAAATTAATATTATTGTTATGTTAACGTGATATAAAAAAAATTAATATAAACAAATGAAATGCATCATAGAAATGATTTGACCATCAATTCATAAGGCAAATTATTTCAACATCTCTAATTTTCAGTCATAGATAAATCTTAACTTTTATTTATAACATTTTACATATATTTAGCATATTATAATAATTATAATGTGTAATTAATATTAAAAATAAATTCATCTAATAAATATGTAAACTACAATTTTAAGAATTATTTGTGATCAATAATTATAAATAATTATAAATGAGTTAAGGCAACATTATGGTTTTTCTTGTTTTAATATACTGAATTATTTAATTTTGATAATGAATTAAAATTATATATTAAAATTAACAATTTTATGTAAATTTATATTGTAAAATTAATGTTATTGTTATGTTAACCTCACTGATATAATTAATAATTAATAAAAGGAAGCAAAAATTGGTGCAAATTTGGAAGAAAAAATTGACATATATTTGGAAGTAAAACATGGTGCAAAATGGGATGCTAAAGTGGTAGAAAAAATGGATGCAATATTGGATGCTAACATGATGCTATTAAGGATGCAAATATGGTGCTAATGGGGATGTCATTTAAGAAGCAAAATCAGACACTCCTTAGGGAGAAAAATATGACGTTATTTAGGAAGCAAACCTTGACGTTGTTTAGGAAGCAAATTTGGACGCTATTCTGGAAGCACAAAAATAGATGCTATTTTGGACGTCGTAAAGGATGCTATCTAGGAAGCAAAAAAAGATGTTTTTTGAGACGCTTTAAGTTTTGTCCATGACACGTCCCATTTAACATCTAATTTGACCACTTAATGTAAAAAACATTTACACTAAAAAGGGACGCTAATTCCAAGATTTGTTGTAGTGATGATGATCAATGATCATGGTAGTGGCGATGATGATGATGATGATGATGATGATGAATGAGGATAATGACGATGGTGATGTTGATGACGATGATGATGATGATGATGATGATGATGATGATGATGATGATGATGAAGATGATGATGATGACGGTGATGAAGATGAAGATGAAGATGTTTATGATGATGATGATGACGATGATGTTGATGATGTTGATGTTGATGATGGTGATGATGTTGATGTTGATGATGATGATGATGATGAAGATGAAGATGAAGATGAAGATGTTTATGTTGATTATGATGATGAGGATGAGGATGATGACGATGGTGATGATGATGGCCATGATGATGATGATGATGATGACGATGATGCTGATGATGTTGATGATGATGTTGATGATGAAGATGATCATGATGATCATGGTGATGTTGATGATGATGATCGATGATCAATGATCATGGTGATGATGATAGTGATGATGATGATGATGATGATGAAGTCGGGGATGGTGACAATGATGATGATGATGATGATGAAGATGAAGATGAAGATGATGATGATGTCGATGATGACGACGACGACGATGATGATGATCATGATGATGATGTTGATGATGATGGCGTTGATGATGACGATGAATATTATGATGATGAATATGGAGATGATGATGATGATGATAATGATGACAATGATGGAGATGATGAAGATGATGATGATGATGATGACAACAATGATGATGATGATGAAAACGATGGTCGATGATGATGGTGGTGGTGATGATGATGATGATGAATGAGGATAATGACGATGGTGATGTTGATGATGATGATCATGTTGATGATGATGATGATGATGATGATTATGAAGATGATGATGATGATGAAGATGAAGATGAAGACGAAGATGAAGATGTTTGTGATGATGACGATGACGATGATGTTGATGTTGATGTTGATAATGGTGATGATGTTGATGTTGATGATGATGATGATGAAAATGAATATGAAGATGTTTATGATGATGATGAGGAGGAGGATGAGGATGATGACGATGGTGATGATGATGGCGATGATGATGATGATGGTGATGACGATGATGTTGATGATGTTGATTATGAGGTTGATGATGAATATGATCATGATGATCATGGTGATGTTGATGATGATGATCGATGATCAATGATGATGGTGATGATGATGATGAGGAAGATGGTGATGGTGACGATGACGATGATGATGATGATGATGATGATGATGATCATTATGATGATGATGATGATGGCGATGATAATGATGATGATGATGGCGATGATGATGATGACGAAGATTATGATGATGAATATGGTGATGAGGATGATGATGATGATGATGATGATGACGATGATGATGATGATGATGATGGAGATGATGAAGATGATGATGATGATGACAACAATGATCAATGATCATGGTGGTGATGATGATGAATGAGGATAATGACGATGGTGATGATGATGATGATGATGATGATGATGATGATGATGATGATGAAGATGATGATGAAGATGAATATGTTTATGATGATGATGATGACGATGATGATGTTGATGATGTTGATGTTGATGATGATGATGATGATGATGATGATGATGAAGATGAAGATGAAGATGTTTATGATGATGATGATGATGATGATGATGAGGATGAGGATGATGACGATGGTGATGATGACGGTGGTGACGATGACGATGATGATGATGACGATGACGATGATGATGATGATGTTGATGATGATGTTGATGATGAAGATGATCATGATGATCATGGTGATGTTCATGATGATGATTGATGATCAATGATCATGGTGATGATGATGATGATGAAGTCGGGGATGGTGATGATGATGAAGATGATGATGAAGATGAAGATGAAGATGATGATGATGTCGACGACGACGACGACGACAGTGATGACGATGATGATGATGATGGCGATGGTGATGATGATGATGAATATTATGATTAAGAATATGGTGATGAGGATGATGATGATTATGATGATGATGATGATAATGACGATGATGGAGATGATGATGATGATGATGATGATGATGATGATGATGATGATGATGACAACAATGATGATGATGACAATGATGATCGATGATCATGGTGGTGATGATGATGATGAATGAGGATAATGACGACGGTGATGATGATGGTGATGATGATAAGGATGATGTTAGTCGTAGGGGGTGACCTGTGGATGTGTGATGTGGGTGTCTATGTGTGTGTGAGAGAGAGGGTTGGGGAATAGATAGTGAGGTGTGGGATAAGTGTATTTGGATGAGTTGGGGAGCAAGAAAGAGTGGAGAGAGAGGTTTTAGGTGTTAGGAGTGAGAGAGAGGTGCTAGGGGGATGCACGTGTGTGTGTGAGAGGAAGAGAGAGAGAGAGGGGGGGGGGGGGGGCACTAAGTTATTAGAGATAGAACAATAGGGGTTTTTAAGAGTTAGAGGTAGAGAGAAAGGGTTATGGGTTTAGGGGGGGGGGGAAGGGGACATACAGGGGTTAGTGGTAAGGGAGGACATAGGCGTGTGTGTGTGTGTGAGAGAGAGAGAGAACGAATAGGGTACTGGGGTGTTAGGAAAAGAAAGGAGGGGGGATTATAGGTAGGAAGAAGAGGAGGGGGGGTTAGTAAGAGTTAGGGAGAAGAGCGGAATCAGGAGGGGACATAAAATAATAAAATTATTGGTATAATTGACAAAACAAGCACTCATTGTAGTATTTAAAAATGCGCTCCCATTTTGTTTCACTAAAACATTCTATCGTTTTTCTTTAATAAAATGCACTCCCATTTCTATTCAATAACACGCGCTCATGTTTTGCTTCAATAATATGCACTCCCATTTTGTTTAAATTAAAAAATGCATTCCCTCCAAATGTTAAGGTCGAGCCTCCACCCATGCTTTCATGGAATTCTTATGCCTATGTGTCTGCTTCGTACTTTGATTCGGATTCAACATGTATTTGCCTTGGAGTATGATAAACCATGGCTAATTCAACATTATATCCAAATTTTCAATATGCTCATGTTTAGCCATTTGTTTGATTATGCTGCACACCTCCACTTTTTATGGGATTTTACAAACAGATATATTCTTTTTTGTAGATTCCAAATATGTAAATTTTAACAAGAACACATAATTTTTTCTATTTTTTTCTTATTTATCATCTGTCATCACTCCTCAACTCAAAAAACACACTGTTAGTGTTTTGTCCATATATCTTTCATTTCTCAACCATTTAAAAAAAAATGTATGGTGCAATAAAGAACACCGACCTCTACATGCTATAAAAAACCCATTTCCAAATAATTGCATTAAGACATTCAAACACTGCACCCACAATTGACATACCATTTTCGAGGTTTGATCTCTTAGATAATTAAAAAACAAATTTAAAATATTATTTTTATTATTGGAAAAATAGTTGTGCACTATTACTATATTTTTTCTATATGTATACCAGTTTTTGTAAGCTTATTCCATCATTTAGTCACTCAGACGCTACACCCACAAAAACATATACCTTATAATTTGTCCCAAAAATAAAAAGTGTCTGTTGAAAAATATCTCACTTTAGATAGTTAACAACATTTTCAATAGAAAAAAATTATATATTTGGAAAGTTCATTCAATTTCATACATTTCTTGTTTTTTACTCATCGCAAGATTCATTGTGTAAGTGTTTGAAAATATCCATGCAAGTTGATGGATGTCTGTTTTTTCAGTTTTCGATTGCATCTAATGCGCCAAAAGATACCCTCAACTTTGTGCACTCACCCTTTATAGAAATAAAGTCTCTCTTTCTCTCTCTATAACACGTTTTCCAATTATGGGTTTTGCCTAGCAATTATCCCAAAAATTATATTCTTATTGTGTTTCAAAGTCTGAAATTTTTATGTGAAATTTACAACACTCTTTTAACTGGGTTGGGTATTAAATTTTTCATTAAATTTGACTTGAAATCGGACTAGGTTTGAACCTATAATATTTACATGGTATTAGAGCTGAGGTGGAAGATTTGAGTATTGAAAATTTTAGGCAGTCATTGGGTCTTCGTTTATTCGTGAAAAACCTTCATTGGATTTTAAATTTGCATTGAAATGGATACTGCATTAAGGTTGGTACTGCAAGAGAAGATGAAGAGCATAAGGATGACTACATATGAAAATGTAGCATATTACTTTACCGAGATATCTTAGGTGGGAGACGAGCTTGCAACAGTTGGGGAGAAGGTAGATGGAAATGAGCTAGTGAGGACACTTGTGAATGGCATAACAAAGCCAAGGATTGTTTTTGTGGAGGCTATAGTTGCTAGGGAGAAATTTCCTTCTTGGGATAGTTTGTGGGATGATTTCATACAGGAGGATACCTATAGAGGTCTTGTGCAGGGTATCTCACCAAACGGAAGTAGGAGGAGGAGAATGTTTCTTTGTCAGCTAAAGGTAATTAGAAGTCCAAGGAGGGCCATAAGGGAGGGGCTAAGCATCAAAGAGGTGAACATAAGAAGGACATGAGAAGTGTCAAGTGTAATGTATACAATGAATTTGGCCATTATGTTGTCCAAATTCCTAATAAGAAGAGGGTAGAGAATGAGGAGGAGTAGGTTGGAGTTACAACATAAATCGAGAGTTATGTTGCAAAGTTTGAGAAAGAATTCTCTCTTGTCACTGTTGTTTTGAGTTGCGGAGGTAGTATACCTATGGATGTAGGGAAGTGGATAATTGAGAGTGCTTATTGTGAGAACATGAATGAGATGCAATATGCATTCCTCACTTTAGATACTATTCCATAGAAGCTCGTATAGGATGAAGAGGGCACATTTTATGCAGTTAGAGAGATGGGATGAGTACAGTTCCATATAGAGTTTGGAGAGTTTTTGGAGGTATTAGGAGTTATCTTTGTTCTAGGGCTAAGAGATAGAAGACTCTTCATTCCATCCTTGGAGGGTGTAGGGTATAAAATGGTGTTCAATAATGAACACATATTTATCTACCCGGTGGAGTGGATCCTGTTGATCCAATGTTGATTGGTCATAGAAGAGATGGAGAATATGTGGTACACGGTCAGCCTACATTTGAAAGATCTGGGTGGATGATAGGATCATAGTCTGAGACATACAGAGAAGATGAAGTTCCAAGGATTGATGTGGTGTCGAGTAGTTAGTCCTTAATTTAGACGGGAGAGTGAGATGCTTCGAAGACTACAGTGGTACCGAGTATCCAGTCTTCGATGTAGGGGAGTACACGAGAGGATACTTCTTACAATGATGGTAGGAGATTTGACTTGCATGAATTGTCACTGATGGATGATCGAGATAAAAGAGTATCTATGGTATAAGTTTTAGATACAGAAACATGATATTGGACATGTGGCATACATTACAAGTTCTCTCTTATGGATAGGCCAAAAATATGAAGCTTTGGGTATTTGTAATAATTTTTTGTGGGAACATATAAATTAGCTCAGACCTATGGCATTGGAAAGAGGACACATCATAGTACCACATGCCCAAATTTTAGACCTAGAGGAGTCAAAATTGAAAATTTACCTTAGTTACAAGCAATCCCTAAAACAATATTCTAATAAGGGTTTGAAAAAGGTACATGATTTTACAATTGAATAGCCTTGAGTATAAGGATCTATTTGTGGTAATCCTTAGTGTTTGATATATATTTATTGTTCAAAATTCCACCAAAAGGAAATCAAAATAATCACACTTTGCTAAAACCCCCAAAGGATTCATCCTCGACATTTGAGGAAATGGAAGACATATATTTTAGAGTGTCCAAGTTGGAAGATATGATTAAAGAAAAGGTCAAAATTGATGACTTGGTTGAATTGGAAAATAAGATGGCTAGTAAAGAGGATCTCAAAGGGATGGCTAGAAAATAAGATCTTCAAGACTTGAAGGAATTAATGAAGGATATAAACATAGATTTATTTATCATGTAGAGGATAATGAGGAAAAATAGGGTTTATTCCAGTCATGTCTACAGAAAATTGTAAAACAATTAGAGAGTGGGATGTTGGAGTCCTCAAAAGTTGATGATTGACTACAATATCATGGGTTCAATTTAGGTACAAGGAAGTAATTTATCCTCAAGATTGACATGATAAAATTTCATGGCAATGATCCAATCACGTGGATTTTTCAGATGGAGTGATTCTTTGATCTACACCAGGTGCCCACTTTGCAAAATGTAACTATTACATCCTTATATTTAGAACCTGATCACTTTGTATGGTATCAATGGATTTGTGACCGTAAAAATTACTTTATTATATATTGTTAAATATTTAGAAAATAATTGATTACACATTATGGGGATATAAATAGAAACACCTTATTCATCCATTTGGTAAATATCAAGCAAAAAGGTCTAGTTACAAAGAACATCAAGCAATTTCAGTAGCTAAGTCTTAGAGTGAAGAATATTTCAGAAGGTAATTTGTTAAATCTCTTTATTGGAACCTTGAAAGATAAAATTCAGCATGAGATGCGTCTCTTTGAACCATCATCCCTAGATAATTATTTCATGATGGAACGGAAGGTTGAAAGTAAAAATATGGCAATTACTGATAGAATGAACTTCTCCAACACATACAAAGAAAATAATGTTCCCTATTCTAGACCACCACAAAGGTTGACACCCCAACAACTATATGAAAGAAGAGAAAAATGATTATGATTTAATTATGACATCAAGTATAGTAAGGGACGTAAGTGCGGTGATAAGAAATTATTCTACTTATATTGTGAAGAGTAAGAACCAAAAGAAGAGGAAGCATCTCAAGAAGAGGTGACTTCAGAAGAAATATAAGAGGATACTTCATAAGAAATTACTCCCACCATATATTTTCATGCATTACCTGGAATATCACTCCTCAAGCTATCAAGATCGAGGGTGTTGGAGCAGGGTCCCTCAGCTACAGAAGAAGCTGCTAGTTTAGCGGAGAGATAAGTTTTGGCAGAAAGAAGATAAGACAGAGCTACGATGCCGTAGCACGTTTCCAGCTGTAGAGAAGAGCCGAAAACCATGACTTTTAAGATAGAAAAGTCAAGAAAAGAAATGGTACCTGAGCGGCTGAGAAGAGAGAGCTCACCCACTGCATTGAAGGCAGCAGTAGAAGACAGGAGGGCTCAGTGACCCTCATAAAGGAGAAGGAGCAACGAGGCTGAAGCATTGAAGGCGAAGGAAAGAAAAGTGAAGCAGTGCACATTACCCATGAAAGACTGCAAAGAGTTGTGGTGTGATGGAAAGAAGCTACCTCAAGTACAGATATGGCCGACTGTCACTAGTTAGGGTTTGGGTTACTGTTGGGACATGCCCACAGTGTTGTAATGGCAAGACCTTCGGGTTGCCTATAAAGGGATATATTTTGTATTGTAAAAGGTTGGCATTTTGGGCATTTTAGGCCATCCAGCTAGTCGGGTAACATATAGTTAGCCATTGAGTCTGTTAGCTCACAATTATCTTGTATTGTAATAGAGTTGAGCTCTGGTTCTGTTATTAGCGGTAGCAATCTTACTGTAACTAGTAGCTGGCTTATAGAGTATGCATGTAACGATCCACAGGGATCGATAGAGAGGGAAGAGTATATTGTAGGAGAGCAATATAGAGAGGAAAAGAGATCTAAGAGAGAAGATCTTGAGCTGCATATGCGGTGTAGCAGAACTGTGTTTTACCTTCCCCTGAGCTATAATAAAAACACAGTTCTGTGGACGTAACTTCCATCCTGGAGGTGAACCACGTTAAAATCAAGTGTTATGTGATTGGATTATTTGATATGTTTACGTATACATTTCTCAGTAATTTCATGGAATTTGTTTACAGTTTAATGAATGAAGGTGTTAATCAGTTCACAGTAACATAGAGGGATAAATATAAGTCGAAGTCTTTGGCATGTTGTATATGGTTCATTTATGCTTTGCGTGAAACAGTCACTAGTTGCAGTATTGGATAGCCTTGTTTGTTAATTCTTGCACGTTGACACGAGCAACGCTAAGTGCACTAAAACATGGAGGTAGGATATCACAGAGAGGTGATACGGCACCGGCAGAGGAGCTGCGGTGCGCGATACCGTAGGTTGAGGACTTAGCGTTGGGCAGGAGCTGCGTGTCGCACGGTGCGTGGCGAGGTGATAAGGCCGGAGATATCGCGAGTCAGTGAAAGTGCGCGACATAGAAAGGGACCGCACGATGGTATAAAGGAATATCTTGTGGCTATAAGAGCTGCAAGATGAGGAGATCACGCGACGCGAGCAGAAGGTCATGGGACGCATAGAGAAATAGACCTCGCAACCAGGGTAACTGTGAGCCGCAAGTAGGATTTCCACAGAACCTGGTCCAAGACGCTTGAGTCCTTGGCTAACCCATTAGAATCACTTCGGGTGAGACTTCAGGCCGCTTTACGGTCTGTCACCGAAAGGGCCAGTGAGCTAGGGGTGTTGTTGGTTGATTATAGTAAACCCGGGTCTGCCCATCACAGCCAACAAATGGTTCCATTTGCCAGTTTTGAACAACTGAGCGCTAATGTTCTATTGGAATCCTACTAGAGAAGAGTTTCACCAGTGGATGGATTCAAACTTAAGGGAGTTTGCCAAGAAAGAAAATATGAGCCCTAAATTGAGCACAGAGGACTGGTTACAAAAGCATATCGCTTCAGATCTACATGCGATATTTTTTTTGCAACCTATGGAAACGAGCTTTACAACTGGTTATCAAAGTTGACAGATAGGAACATATTAAAAAAGAAGAGAAACATTGTCTGGACACCGGAGCTGATTCAGACCGTGCAGAGCCTCGATAATCCCATTACAAGAGCAGTGGACTTCTAGCTTGCGAGTGTGCTAGGAGGCTTTGTTACAGAATTTGCAGTCGACCAGAGAAAAAGCTTCAGTGAGGCTGAGCGGTACTTCTTCAAAGGATATCATGGTAAGTACCTAAAATCCCTAAACTTGTCCATTAAGATGCTGCTACATGAAAAAGGAGTAATGGACATGATTTCAGATGAATAAGTAAAGATAGTAATGTCACAAGAGTTTGAAAGTGATTTTGATGACATTGGATGAACACGTAGTGGCAAGAAATATAAAATAGCTTTCGGCTCTCCTGTATTTGGAGACAATTCAGATAATATTAGGAAACCAAGTCGTAGTACCACAGAAGAACCAGAGGGGGGTATTCCTTACCATCCCTATACCCCACAGAAACAGACTGGGACTTAGAGTAATCCCATAGGTACTCCATCCAGTAGCTCACAGACAGTACCTACTACCACTACATCACCTTCACCTACACCGCCAAGTGGTAGTAATCCAGTCAATCAGAACCCACTGCAGAGAAATAGAATGGGAGATGATATGAAGCTACCTACCTTTAAGGGTACAGGAGCAGAGGACCCGGAACAACATTGGTTTCTATGCGAAGCCATGTGTACCATTAAAACAATCAACAACGATAACCTTAAAATTGTACAGTTGGTCACCACGCTCAGAGATCGAGCTTTAACATGGTACATAAAGTATACCACAGTACCCAAGACACTTTCCCAGGTCAAGAACATCATGATTAAAGAGTTTAAGAAACCTAAGTCTGAGTCTTAGTGCATAACAGAGCTCAAGGATATTAAGCAACTACCATCAAAGTCAGTATGGGACTTTGACCAGAAATTCAAAGCTCTTATAGACCAAGTAAGCTTTGAGTTTGCGCTGAAGCAGCATAAGGAATGGTTTATTGCAGCACTGCTCCCTCACATTAGACTGCCACTAATGCAGCAAAAACTCTAGACGCAGGATGACGCGTTGGAGATGGCGATGAAGCTAGAAGCTTGACCTTTAGCTGAAACCAGCGCAGGCATGAAAACTCTATAGAACCAGTTGGCCAACCTCACGTTATAGATACATGAACTTAAGAAAGGGAAAGAGGTTATGCAAGGCATATGGTTCTTAGGATGTAAAGCACAGGGTCATACCAAAGACAACTATCCAGTCTTTGCAGAATATTTAGCGTCAGGGGATCCTAACCCCTTACCACGAACGCAAGGGCCATGGTGTGAAATATGCAAAACACAAGGACATCTGCCTCAGCAATGCCCTTTACTTCAGAAGTATGTACAGACACCTAAGAACCTATACTGTGTCTTCTGCAAGTCTGTCAGACATGATGAACAGGATTTCCGAGCCTATGATCTCATGTTAGATAGAAAACATGACATATACAGAGTCCAGTCAGAAACATAGGGTCCAGCAACAGGACCACAGCCTAATCTGGCTTATGGAGGTCGTGGAGGAGGATTCAGAGGACGAGGCCGTGGAGGAGGCTTTGCATGAGGAGAAGGCTTCGGCAGAGGAGAAGGTTTTGGCCGTGGTCATGGACCAATCACTTGCTATAACTGCATAGTTGTAGGACACTATGCTAGGGACTATCAGAGCCCCACTACCACTTGTAACTACTACAAATCTTATGATCATACCATAGAGGAGTGTCCTACCTTGATAGCTAATATCAAAGACCCTAAGCCAGCAGTACACCAGAACATCCAGCTTATTGCTACTGAGCAGGCAGAGCTAGAACCAAGAGTTAATATTGTGACTCGTAGCGGTGTTTATACTAGTAGGAAATCGTAGGAGACCGAAAAGAACATAGGGCAGGAGTGGGTGCGCAGAGCTCTTAGTAAAGCAATACCACTCGACCTGCAGAAGAATAAAGAGACATTTCATGAAGCCAAGGCTTCCTTTGATGAACCTACGCAATCAGGATCGCAGGTACCGTCGTCTAGGGGCATACCGCAGCAAGCACCTTGTGGCGATAGCCCTGAATAGATACCGCAGGCTACCACATCGGGAAGATGCGACGAGGATGAATCGACAGAAAGTGTATAATCCTTCCTGCGTAGTTGCTTGAAACTCGTGAGAAATGAAAAAGCTATCGACGAGCTACAACGCATCATAGATCAATGTCAGCAAACTTCTCTCTCGGGCAGTGCATACTGCGCTGTTCATAATATTATAGGACATACAAGGACCGGAAGAGAGATGAAGCTCACAGCAAAGATTTGAGAGTTTGAAATGGATGAAGTCATCTTAGATCTAGGATCAGAGGTGAATGTTCTAACTAAGCAGACATGGGAACAGATGGGTAGCCCTCAGTTAGTCAGATCGCCTATCCACCTGAGATTAGCTAATCAGCATCGAGTATTAAGATTGGGTTGACTGCCGCAGGTGCCAGTTGACATTGATGGAGTTCGCAGTTTTTCGGACTTCGAGGTTATAGAAATAATTGGCGATAGTCAACCATATCCATCATTATTAAGTATCGATTGGGCCATCAGTAGCAAGGTTTTCATCGACCTAAAGAGAAGACAAATGAACTTTGAGGATGCGCAGATCCAGGTCATCATGCCGTTGGATCCTCACCAGGGTCCTAGATACATTGAACCTATCCGAGCAGAGGAGGAGGCACATAACATGGATAGTCTCTACCAGATGACTGCGAACCAGAACGACTACATCAATCCAACCGGAGAAGGGAACATTAGTTGGCGATGCGATAGCTCATGCGCATCAGATTTCGATGTTGGTCTAGAGAACTGGCAGAACAGACTTTACGAAGTATCAGCACGTAGATGTGCGTTTATGAGTAAGTCACTGCGATGGATTGGCGCAGAGATCACTGATATTCCATCATATCATGGTCTGACAGATATCTAGGACTTCCTTGAGCAGTTTGAGCAACAGATTCCTTACAAGCAGAGGATCGCAGCTATGGACCTTGCAGTACGAGCCACACCTGCAAGATGGTGGTATGCGCATAAAGAGAATATCGCATCATGGCATGATATTAAAAGATTGATGGCGATCGGATTTTATGTCAACAAAGAGTATGTCCAGCAGAAGTACACAGGAGAAACTGATCCCAGGGCACACATTCAGACATGCGAACAGAACTGGTCGGACATTCCCGAGGATGAATGGGTTCACAGATTCATTCACACATTGGACACAGTTCCAAGGAACTGGTAGACAGAGACCGAATTGCGAAAGGGGACGACCACATGGTCACTTATGACAGATAGTTTCCTACTCACCTTCGCATTTGAATCAGAACATCCAAGTGTTGCTCAGGCCCTAGACATAATCAAGATCAAGATATTTGAGGACTGTACCATCTCAGTGCAGGCTCAACCTGAGTGGGCCATCCAGTTGCAAGCCGCCCTTGAGTACTATAATTTCGCAGCAAAGCCAGACAGTGAAGATAAGGATGAGGATGAGGATCCTCGCAACACCAACATTCCGGAGTCAGAAGGGAATCGCGATGTTGGGGGACCACAGTTAAAGATTCCAGCAATCACCGAGCCCATCAAGATTAAAAAGATCAATATTGGCACAGACGTAGAACCTAAGTTTGCCTCTATTGGAGACTATTGGAACGATGAAACAGTTGGATAGATTGCAGATTTGTTACATGACTATCAGGACCTATTTCCCACCAAGTTCATAGAGATGAAGGGAATAGTTGGAGACCTGGGAGTTATGAGGATACCATTGAAGGAGGATGCTAGACCAGTCAAGCAGCACCCATATAGATTGAATCCACGCTACAAAGAAAAAGTTAAGGATGATATTGATAAGATGCTAGCAGCAGGTGTCATTGAACCAGTGGAAGAAAGCGAATGGGTTAGCCCCATAGTCGTACAGGAAAAGAAAACAAAAGGGGACATCTAGATCTGTGTCGATCTGCGCAAGCTCAACGATGCATCGCTTCACGATCCATTTTCGACACCGTTCACTGATGAGGTATTAGACAACGTGCGAGGACAGGAGGTCTAGTCCTTCACTGATGGCTTTTCAGGCTACCATCAGATCAGAATACATCCAGAAGATCGATCCAAGACCACCTTTGCAACAGAATGGGGCTTGTTCCAGTATACGGTAATGCCCTTTGGTGTTAAGAATGCACCAACTATATTTTCTAGAGTAGTAGTTGCTGTATTTAAAGAATACATCCATAAATTCTTAGAAGTATATTTTGACGATTGGACTGTATTTGGACTAATCGACAAGCATATAGGAGACTTAAGACTGATGTTAGAGAAATGTAGGCAGTACCAGATTTCTCTAAACTTGAAAAAATGTATATTTTGTGCACCATTTGGTATTTTGTTGGGTCACATTGTTTGTAGACAAGGCTTGATGGTATATCCCGCGAGGATCACCATCATTGTAAATATTCCAGCACCCAACTCAGTCAAGTAACTGAGGACAGTACTTGGTCATACCGGGTACTACAAAAAGTTCATCAAGGGCTATGCAAAGATTACAGCACCAATGGAGAAATTGCTAAAGAAAGATGTACAATTCCTATGGAATGAGGAATGTCAGCAAAGTCTAGACACACTTAAAGAGAAGATGGTTACAGCACCCATCCTAGTATTTCCAGACTGGACTAAGCCATTTCATGTACATGTGTATGCGTCTAGCATCGCATTAGGGGTTGTTTTAACACAACCATGAGAAGGAGATATTGAACATCCCATCGCATATTCCAGTAGAAAGCTCTCGACAGCAGAAAAGAACTACACCAAAACATAAAGAGAAGGCCTAGCTATGGTGTACGCGCTGCAGAAGTTCAGGAACTACCTGTTGGGTGCCTCGTTTAAGATGTTCACTGACCATTCTGCATTAAAGTATTTGGTCAATAAGCCAGTGTTAGGGGGGAGAATCTGCAGATGGTTTCTCCTCTTTCAGGAGTATGATTTTGAAATCATCTAGAAACCAGGCAGACTAAATACCGGACCTGATCATCTGTCGTGGATAGACTCAGGAGAAGAGCCAAGTAACCTAGATGACAATTTGCCCGATGCATTTTTGTTTTCTATCCAGATCGCAGATGAGTACTATGCCGATATTATTCAATTCCTCACTACAGGAGTAGCACCTAATGAGTTTACTAAGCAGCAAAAGAAGTAGTTGGTTTTTAAAGCAGCAGACTTCACCCTCATCGTAGGACACCTATACAAGTTAGGTCCAGATGAAGTTCTGCGCAGATGTGTGATGCCGCTTGAAAAAGACGTTATTATTAGAGATGCACATTCAGGAACCGCAGGAGGTCATTTCGCAAGAAAGCCAACTACGCAGAAAATCCTGGAGGCAGGATTATGGTGGCCTACATTGCATAAGGACACCAAGGACTTTTGCAGATGCTGCGATATCTGCCAAAGGGTAGGAAAACCATCACGATGTGATGAAATGCTGCTGCGACCGCAGGTCATGTTGCGCGCATTTGACAAATGGGCTATAGATTTTGTGGGTCCTATCAACCCACTGGGAAAGTGCACTGGCGCAAGATATATTATCACTTGAACAGAGTACCTCACCAGGTGGGAAGAGGCCAAAGCAGTAAGAAATTGTGATGCTGCTACAGCCGCACAGTTCATTTTTGAGAACATCATTAGTAGATTTGGATGCCCAGTAATTTTGATGAGTGATCAAGGTACACATTTCTTGAACAGCACCATTGAGGCGTTGATAGAAGAATTCCAGATTCAGCATGATAAGAGCACTCCCTACCACCCCCAAGCTAATGGTACGGTGGAGGCCTTTAATAAGATTTTAGAAAATGCTCTTACTAAGATATGCAATAGCCAAAGGAATGATTGGGACCTTAGAGTTAACACTGTATTATGGGCATACAGGACCACATGCAAGAAACTTACGGGACACACACCTTTCATCTTGGTGTATGGACAGGAGGCTGTTATGCCTATGGAGTATATTCTTCCCAGTTTAAGAATCGCTCATATTACTGGGATGACTGATACAGACACAGTGGAGGAAAGGCTAGCATAGCTGCTTTCCTTAGAAGAAGACAGATTCATCGCCGGATTCCATCAGAAAGTGCAGAAAGCACGAGAAAAATCTTGGCATGACAGACACATTAAGAGTAAGAATTTCCAGATCGGAGACCTAGTGCTCCTCTATGACAGCAAATTCATTAAGTTTCCAGGAAAGTTCAAGACGCATTGGCTGGGGCCATATCAGATACATCAAGTCACAGAGGGAGGTGTCGTTCAGCTCAGCCAGCTGAATGGGGAGCTTCTTCCCACATGGATTAATGGCAGTAGGATTAAGCTCTATAGTGATAGCCACCCCGCCTCTCAGCCCTAGTTTAGCCAGTTTATGGTGGTGCAAATTTCCAGTGTAGTTGAAAGGAGGCATCGCACCAGGACCTAGTCTACACCAGCAGGTATTATTCTAAGTATGAGGAATCGCATAAGGTCGGTCCGTTAAAAAAAAAAAAAAGGTATTGATTTACGCAGGAGATGTAGAGTTGCATCGCGGCAGTGCGATGTTTCCCCGTGCCACGTACTCAGTTTTGCAACCGACAGAGGGCCAGTCAAGTCACCATCTGACATGTAGTTAATGAGGTAATGACCGCTATATCTTACCATAGATTTGGTAGCAGTATAATAATTTTTTCCAGATTTGGCAAATCTCCAACGAGACCGCCGCCTGTACACACACATTTCGAGGGAAATTCGATAGGATTTCCTCATTTATTAAGGATCGGATGACGGGTGTGGTCTTGTCCAGGCATTGATGACGACTGGTGGGTTCAGTCTAGATGACCATTGTGTCCGGGATTATCGTATTGGGCATAAAAGCAGAAAGTATTCAATTGGGACGGTTACGTTTGCAGAAAAACCGAGAGCTGTAGAGTGCATTGTTAAGAATTCCCTGTGAAGAGATAAGTTTGTTACAAGAGTGCTGTGATTTTCATAAGTTGCAGCCATTGCACGTCCGTCGTTTTGTAATAAGACGGTTCTGTTCGAGGACGAACCTCTAGAAGACATGCCAAGATGCTTTGACCCTGGTAGCCGTAGGTTCGCCATGACGACGCCTCCCAGGGTTGCGAAATTAAGTACATCACAGGTCAGAAAGCTACCAAGGATGAAGAATCAAGCGCTAGAAGTAGAAGTTGTCACCAAAATATCTGCTAAGGAGAAGAAGAACGCTGAGCCGATCACTGAAGATAAGAAAGCAGAGCAGAAGAATGATGAGAAGAAATCTCTCCCCAGGTGAACAGTAAAAATGAGAAAAAGAAAGCAACGGGAGAAGGTCGCCGACCTATCTGATCAGCTAAGAAAAGCACAAAAGATTGCAGAGGCAACGAAACAAAAATATGATGATCAGAGGCAGCATGTGTACCTAGAGCACCTCGAAGAGAAGAAACGTGGAAGAAGACAAAAAACTCAGCAGTCGGTAGAATTACAGAATGCAGACAAAGGCTTGTTCTCGGAACGGAATTCATGGTTTGTATCTCTTTCATATACAAGGCTCCAGACTGAAGGAAATGTTTGAGAAGGCTGGAAGATACAGATTTTCCTAATGATAAAATTTCTAAACCAGATAAAGAAGAAAGGATATCTGTGGAAGACCTTTCAAACACTAGAAGGCTCTCAAAAGGTTTCAGGAGCGACGAGAGCGAGACCATGACATCGGGCAGGAAGGATAAGATAACCCATCGAACCAAGTTACAGAAACTACAAAGGAGCGTGTTGAAGTGATGCAGAAGGAAGTCACAGGACTTCGAAACAGGTTGTAGAGGACTTCGCAAGAAGCCAAGGCAAAGCTACAGCAGGAGAAGCCCGCTGGAAGTGGCTCGAGGACGAGCCACAAGTAAGTGTTAGGGGACTATTGGAGCAGGGTCCCACAGCTACAGAAGAAGATGCTAGTTTAGCGAAGAGATAAGTTTTGGTGGAAATAAGATAAGACAGAGCTACGACACCGTAGCACGTTTCCAGTTGTAGAGCAGAGACGGAAACCATGAATTTTAAGATAGAAAATTCAAGAAAGGAAACGGTACCTGAGTGGCTGAGAAGAGAGAACTCACCCACCGCATTGAAGGCAGCGGCGGAAGACAGGAGGGCTCAGCGACCCTCATAAAGGAGAAGGAGCAATGAGGCTGAAGCATTGAAGGCGAAGGACAGAAAAGTGAAGCGGTGCACAGTACCCATGATCAGTGCCGGGAAGCATGGAATACTGTAGAGAGCTGTGGTGTGACGAAAAGAGGCTACCTCAAGTACAGATATGGCCGACTGTCACTAGTTAGGGTTTAGGTTACTGTTGGGATAGGCCCACAGTGTTATAATGGCAAGACCTTCGAGCTGCCTATAAAGGGATATATTTTGTATTGTAAAAGGTTGGCATTTTGGGCATTTTAGGCCATCGAGCTAGTCGGGTAACATATAGTTATCCATTGAGTCTGTTAGCTCATAGTTATCTTGTATTGTAATAGAGTTGAGCTCTGGTTCTGTTATTAGCGGTAGCAATCTTACTGTAACTAGTAGCTGGCTTATAGAGTATGCATGTAACGATCCACAGGGATCGATAGAGAGGGAAGAGTATATTGTAGGAGAGCAATATAGAGAGGAAAATAGATCTAAGAGAGAAGATCTTGAGTTGCATATGTGGTGCAGCAGAACTGTGTTTTACCTTCCCCTGAGCTATAATAAAAACACAGTTCTGTGGACGTAATTTCCATCCTGGAGGTGAACCATGTTAAAATCAAGTGTTATGTGATTGGATTATTTGTTATGTTTACATATGCATTTCTCAGTCATTTCATGGACTTTGTTTACAGTTTAATGAATGAAGGTGTTAATCAGTTCATAGTAACATAAAGGGATAAATATAAGTTGAATTCTTTGGCATGTTGTACATGGTTCATTTATGCTTTGCATGAAACAGTCACTAGTTGCAGTATTGGATATCCTTGTATGTTAAGTCTTGCACGTCGACACGAGCAACGATAAGTGCGCTAAACCGTGGAGGTAGGATATCATAGAGAGGTGATACCTCACTGGCAGAGGAGCTGCGGTGCGCGATACCATAGGTTGAGGACTTAGCATTGGGCAGGAGCTGTGTGTCGCATGGTGCACGGCGAGGCGATAACGGCGGAGATATCCCGAGTCAGTGAAAGTGCGGGACGTAGAAAGGGACCGCATGACGGTATAAAGGAATATCTTGTGGCTAGAAGAGTTGTGAGATGAGGAGATCACGCGACGCGAGCAGAAGGTCGCGCAACACGCAGAGAAAGAGACCTCGCAGCCAGGGGAACTGCGAGCCACAAGTTATAGGATTGCCACAGAACCTGGTCCAAGACGCTTGAGTCCTTGGCCAACCCATTAGAATCACTTCAGGTGAGACTTCAGGCCGCTTTGCGGTCTGTTGCCGAAAGGGCTAGTGAGCTAGGGGTGTTGTTGGTTGATTATAGTAAACCCGGGTCTGCCCATCACAGCCAACAAATGGTTCCGTTTGCCGGTTTTGAACAAATGAGCACTAATGTTCTGTTGGCATCCTACTAGAGAAGAGTTTCACCAGTGGCTGGATTCAAACTTAAGGGAGTTTGCCAAGAAAGAAAATCGGAGCCCTAAATTGAGCACAGAGGACTGGTTACAAAAGCATATCGCTTCAGATATACACGCGATATTTTTTTTGCAACCTATGGAAATGAGCTTTACAACTGGTTATCAAAGTTGACAGATAGGAACATATTCAAAAAGAAGAGAAACATTGTGTGGACACCGGAGCTGATTCAGACCGTGCAGAGCCTCGACAATCCCATTAGGAGAGCAGTGGACTTCTGGCTTGCAAGTGTGCTAGGAGGCTTTGTTACAGAATTTGCAGTCGACCAGAGAAAAAGCTTCAGCAAGGCTGAGCGGTACTTCTTCAAAGGATATCGTGGTAAGTACCTAAAATCCCTAAACTTGTCCATTAAGATACTGCTACATGAAAAAGGATTAATGGACATGATTTCAGATGAATAAGTAAAGATAGTAATGTCACAAGTGTTTGAAATTGATTTTGATGACATTGGACGAACACGTAGTGGCAAGAAATATAAAGTAGCTTTCGGCTCTCTTGTATTTGGAGACAGTTCAGACAATATTAGGCAACCGAGTCCTAGTACCACAGAAGAACCAGAGGGGGGTATTCCTTACCATCCCTATACCCCACAGAAACAGACTGGGACTCAAAGTAATCCCGTAGGTACTCCATCGAGTAGCTCACAGATAGTACCTACTACCGCTACATCACCTTCACCTACACCGCCGAGTGGTAGTAATCCAGTCAATCAGAACCCACCGCAGAGAAATAGAATGAGAGATGATATGAAGCTACCTACCTTTAAGGGTACAGGAGCAGAGCACCCGGAACAGCATTGGTTTCTATGCGAAGCCATGTGGACCATTAAAACAATCAATGACGATAAACTTAAACTTTTACAGTTGGTCACCACGCTCAGAGATCGAGCTTTAACATGGTACATAAAGTATACCACAGTAGCCAAGACACTTGCCCAGGTCAAGAACGCCATGATTAACGTGGTGGTATAAAGCACTAAAATGGTGCCATAGAACCTGGTCCAAGATGCTTGAGTCCTTGTCCAACCCATTAGAATCACTTCGGGTGAGACTTCAGGCCGCTTTGCGGTCTGTCGCCGAAAGGGCCAGTGAGCTAGGGGTGTTGTTGGTTGATTATAGTAAACCCGGGTCTGCCCATCACAGCCAACAGAGGGATACATAAAAGAGAGTAAGGTAATATTTTTAATTGATTTTGGTAGTACTCATAATTTCATTCAGTGTAAATTAGACAGACTTCCTAATTTATTTGTATATTCAACACAAGAGTTTCAAGTAAGATTGCAGATTTAGGAACTATAAATTTCTTAGGGAAACGCCATAATATCAATCTGTGTATGGGGGAATATGTATTGAACAATCCAATGGTTGTTATCCCAATGGGTGGTGTTAATGTTTTCTTAGGTGTCAAATGGTTACAATCATTGGGAATAATGGATTTTAATTTTAAAAAACTTTTCATGAATTTTTCATGGGAAGGAAAAGAATATGTGTTAAATTGTATCACAAAAAAACCAGGAAAGATGATAAGTTCAAATGGTATGACAAAGTTGTTAAAAAAAGGGATATCACAATTATGCTCATTATATGTTCAAACCTCAAAGTTTTTTTATCTCCCCAAACCTCCTGTTATCTCCCAAAATAATTTATTTCAATAGTATGAAGAATTTAATTCACGCAATGAGGGATATGAATATCACTAACAGTTTGCAAGCCTCTGTTTTTGATGAAAATTTCACAAAGTTTTAGCTTTGGTGGCTTGAGAGAGGATCAGAACATCTCATTATCCATCGATAGACATACAAACTGCGGCTTCCACAATCAGATGAAAACTCCAGCGATTGGAGGTTCTAAGGACTACGGATTGGCGAAGTAAAGATAAAAAATTTCGTACTGTTGGTGGTATAAAGCACTAAAATGCTGCCAAATTCACATATCAGAAATCAGAACCTCTACGTAATAAACCGTCGGTAAGATAGTTCACTAAGGAGCCACAACGGCAAGAAAGAAACTGACTACGGGTTCCGCCACAATAGAAAATCATCGGCGATCGGAAGAACTAAGGAGTGCGGATCGACGATTGAAAACACTAACTGTCGGCACAATAGTTCACTAAGGAGCCACAACGGCAGAAAAAAAAAAGAATATGGGTTCCGTCACAATAAAAAATCATTGGAGATCGGAAGAACTAAGGACTACATGTCGAAACTTGAAAACACTAACCGTTGGCACAATACTTCACTAAGGAGCCGCAACAGCGAAAGACAAATTGACTATGGGTTCCGACCAATCAATAGAAAATCATTGATGATTGGAAGAACTAAGAACTACAGATCAGAAAGATAGTCCACTAAGGAGCCGTAACAGCGGGAGATAGACCAACTATGGGTTTCATGAAAATAGAGACTCATTGGCAATCAGAAGAACTAAGGGCTACTTATCGGTGAGTTTAGAACCAAGCAGCTTCGCAGTGTTGGTAAGGAAACAGACAAGGCCTCCAATCTATCAATAGAAAATAATCAGCGATCGAAAGAACTATGGACTACAGATAAGAAATATAGTCCACTAAGGAACCGCAACGCTGGGAGACAGACCAACTATGGGTTCCGTAACAATAGAGACTCATTGGCGATCGAAAGAACTAAGGGCTATGAATCGTCGAGTTTAGAACCAAGTAGCTCCGCAGTTTCAGTAAGGAAAGAGACAAGGCTTCCGATCAATCATAAAAATCATTTTGATAGTGATAAAAATAGTTTGTTTCACCTCCGAAACAGCGACGGCATAACAGTTACGCGCATCGGTGAATAACAAGACTTTCCATCGGCGTCGTAGAGGACTAATGCCCCGATTCATTTGACCAACAACTTCTGACAAGGATAAAACTAGTTCGTTTCACCTCCGAAACAATAGTAGCGTTTCGGTCTAGGGCGCCAATGTGCTAGAAGACAGAGCTTCCGATCAGCGAACGCGGTGGCAAGGTAGAAATATCTGGCGGATTAAACAAGAAAGGTCACTTCACTTAAACACTGAGACACTGGCTGTTGGACGCAATTTCACACTGAACCAATAGTGGTGATTATCAGTGACTGCTGTTGTTATTTAGTATTCAATTAGTGAACTAGATATTCACAATAGATAGACAAATAGTTAGCAAGGTTTTGAAGCCCTAATCTGAGAAAACTATCACTTTCAAGTATTTTTTGTGTAAACAGATCGGATTTTCAGGATATGTCATTTCTATAGAAGCCTATAAAGCCCATGATTAATTTTAGAATAAAGGTTCAACTTCGGGGATTTGTAAGCCTATTCTATTGTCAAGCGTCTCATCTTGTTTATTCAAATTATAAGCTCTTTTGTTGTGAGTTGTTCAGCCATCATTTCTAATATTTACTGTACTTATGCCTGAATGTGCATTTAGGTGATTTTCAAGTTGATTAATAGCTAATAGTTGTCATCCTATTGGTGAGTTAATGTGATTTGATTTATAAGTACCATCCTTGTCAATATTTAGCCATTTATATGCATCTGTTTTGTATGTAAGTCTTCCATCTTGATGATTTCTCCATCCCTGAAACTTATTTTTGAACTATTGAACAAGTTGTAACTAAAAGCCTTGTGATTGAGTGAGCTTCATGCATGTCTTGAGAGTGAAAGGTTATATAGGTCACCTGACTTGATCCATATCAGAAAACCCTAAAATTTTTTTTAAGTCACCAGACATCCTCGAGCTACAACCTAGATGAGTTTCCTGGAGTGATAACAAACTGGCGCCGTTGTCGGGGAGAGGAGATTGAAGCTCAGCTTCCCTGGGAGACGACATAGATCCATGCTTTGATGATAGACAAAGATTGGAAATTAATATGGTTGTAATCATCTATCTGGTGACTCCATTGATATAAGGTGGCTTTAAGAAGACCAAGTACCAGAGAAAACCCAAAGGGGCCACCAGCAACACCAATTTTAGATCCAGAAGAAACTTTGAGGAAAGCTAGGGATTTACTAAGACAGACCAGCAGTGCTGCACAAAAAGCTACATCAGGTATTTCACCAAATATTCTGGTTATTATTTCTTCTATTGAAACTCTTAATTCCCAGGAATTTTTAGATACATTAGAAAAATCTAGGGGTTGGGCATCTTCAAGCACTGTTGCTTGAGAAGATCTAATCCCTGGTGACTCCACTGGGATAAGTATACCACCACCTTCTCAGTAAGTATCTTCATCAGTGCTTCCTTCCACAACCTTGTCCATACCCATTTCCAATATGGCTGCCCCTTAATTGACCAAGATGAAAAGGATCCTGGTAGCTAGGTATGCACCCTTAATTCTACCAAATCCTCTTGTAGCCACACCTACTGGGGATTATCTCAAGTATATGCCAGAGTTTACAGGGGAAGGGGATTTCACTACTGAAGAACATTTAGAGGCCTTTTATAGCTATGCTGAAAATATTAACATAGAACAAGAATATGTATGGACTAGGGTGTTTGTGCAAAGCCTATATGGCCAGGATAGGAAGTGGTTTAAGGAACTTCCTGTCAGATCAGTGGTAGGCATAGAGGCCCTAGATGACATTTTCCTAAATCATTGGGGAGAAAGGAGGGACCACCTCTACTATATCATAGAATTCAACAACCTGAAAAGAGAAAATGGGGAGTCTATCTCCAACTTTACGAAGAGATTCAACAATATGTACAGTAATATCCATACCGAAATTAAGCCCACTGATACCTCAGCTAGGATAAATTATGCAAATCCCTTTGACTTTGACTTATGCTTACTTCTCAGAGAAAGGAGGTATGTTTCCTTATCACTCATGCAGGATGCTTCCCTAGAAGTAGAGTCAAACATTCTGGCCTCTCAGAAGGTCAAAGGGAAGATAGACAGGAAAAAGAAGCCAAAAGACTATAGTGGGGCTTCGGCATCAGAGAAAAAGATTGACAAAGCCAGAACCTGGTGGTATAAAACACTAAAATGCTGCCAAATTCACATATCAGAAATTGAAACCACTACATAATAAACCGTCGGCAATATAGTTCACTAAGGAGCCGCAACGGTAGGAAATAAACTGACTACGGGTTCCGCCACAATAGAAAATCATCGGTGATCGGAAGAACTAAGGAGTGCAGATCGACGATTGAAAACACTAACTGTTGGCACAATAGTTCACTAAGGAGCCACAACGACAGAAAAAAAACAGACTATGGTTTCCGTCACAATAGAAAATCATCGGCGATCGGAAGAACTAAGGACTACATGTCGAAACTTGAAAACACTAACCGTTGGCACAATAGTTCACTAAGGAGCTGCAATGGCGAAAGACAAACTGACTATGGGTTCCAACCAATCAATAGAAAATCATTGATGATTGGAAGAAATAAGAACTACAGATTGGAAAGACAGTCCACTAAGGAGCCACAATGACGGGAGATAGACCAACTTCGGGTTTCATGAAAATAGAGACTCATCGGAGATCATAAGAACTAAGGGCTATTGATTGGCGAGTTTAGAACCAAGCAGCTTCACAGTGTTGGTAAGGAAACAAACAAGGCCTTCGATCTATCAATAGAAAATAATCAGCGATCGAAAGAACTATGGACTACAGATAAGAAATATAGTCCACTAAGGAACCACAACGCTGGGAGACAGACCAACTATGGGTTCCATGACAATAGAGACTCATCGACGATCGGAAGAACTAAGGGCTACGAATTGGCGATTTTAGAACCAAGCAGCTCCGCAGTTTCAGTAAGGCAAGAGACAAGGCTTCCTGTCAATCATAAAAATCATTTTGATAGCGATAAAACTAGTTTCTTTCACCTTCGAAACAGCGACGGCATAACAGTTACGCGCATCAGTGAATAACAAGACTTTCCATCAGCGTCGTAGAGGACTAATGCTCCGATTCATTTGACCAACAAATTCCAACAGTGATAAAACTAGTTCGTTTCACCTCCGGAACAACAGTAGTGTTTCGGTCTAGGGCGCCAATGTGCTAGAAGATAGAGCTTCCGATCAGCGACTGTGGTGGCAAGGTAGAAATATCTGGTGGATTAAACAAGAAAGGTCACTTCAATTAAACACTGAGACACTGGCTGTTGGCTGCAATTTCACACTAAACCAACAGTGGTGATTATCAGTGATTGCTGTTGTTATTTAGTATTCAATTAGTGAACTAGATATTCACAATAGATAGACAAATAGTTAACAAGGTTTTGAATCCCTAATCTGAGAAAACTATCACTTTCAAGTATTTTTTGTGTAAATAGATCAGATTTTCAGGATCTGTCATTTCTGTAGAAGCCTATAAAGCCCATGATTGATTTTATAATAAAGGTTCAACTTCGGGGATTTGTACGCCTATTCTATTGTTAAGCGTCTCATATTGTTTATTCAAATTATAAGCTCTTTTGTTGTGAGTTGTTCAACCATCATTTCTAATATTTACTGTACTTATGCCTGAATGTGCATTTAGGTGATTTTCAAGTTGATTAATAGCTAATTGTTGTCATCCTATTGGTGAGTTAATGTGATTTGATTTATAAGTACCATACTTGTCAAGATTTAGCCATTTATATGCATCTGTTTTGTATGTAAGTCTTCCATCTTGATGAGTTCTCCATCCCTGCAACTTATTTTCGAACTATTGAACAAGTTGTAACTAAAATCCTTGTGATTGAGTGAGCTTCATGCATGTCTTGAGAGTGAGAGGTTATATAGGTCACCTAACTTGATCCATATCAGAAAACCCTAATTTTTTTTTTAAGTTACCATACATCCTCAAGCTACAACCTAGATGAGTTTCCTGGAGTGATAACAAACTAGCGCCATTGCCGGGGAGAGGAGATTGAAGCTCAGCTTCCCTGGGAGACGACATAGATCCATGCTTTGATGATAGACAAAGATTGGAAATTATTATGGTTGTAATCATCTATATGGTGACTCCATTGATATAAGGTGGCTTCAAGAAGACCAAGTACTAGAGAAAACCCAAAGGGGCCACCAGCAACACCAGTTTTAGATCCAGAAGAAACTTTGATCAAAGCTAGGGCTTTACTAAGATAGACCAGCAGTGCTGCACAAAAAGCTACATCAGGTATTTCACCAAATCTTCTGGTTATTATTTCTTCTATTGAAACTCTTAATTCCCAGGAATTTTTAGATACATTAGAAAAATCTAGGGGTTGGGCATCTTCAAGCACTGTTGCTTGTGAAGATCTAATCCTTGGTGACTCCACTGGGATAAGTATACCACCACCTTCTCAGTAAGTATCTTCATCAGTGCTTCCTTCCACAACCTTGTCCATACCCATTTCCAATATGGCTGCCCCTCAATTGACCAAGATGGAAAGGATCCTGGTAGCTAGGTATGCACCCTTAATTCTACCAAATCCTCTCGTAGCCACACCTACTGGGGATTATCTCAAGTATATGCCTAAGTTTACAGGGGAAGGGGATTTCACTACTGAAGAACATTTAGAGGCCTTTTACAGCTATGCTGAAAATATTAACATAGAACAAGAATATGTATGGACTAGGGTGTTTGTGCAAAGCCTAGATGGCCAGGCTAGGAAGTGGTTTAAGGAACTTCCTGTCATATCAGTGGCAGGAATAGAGGCCCTAGATGACATTTTCCTAAAGCATTGGGGAGAAAGGAGGGACCACCTCTACTATATCATAGAATTCAACAACCTGAAAAGAGAAAATGGGGAGTCTGTCTCCAACTTTACAAAGAGATTCAATAATATGTACAGTAATATCCCTACCAAAATTAAGCCCACTGATACCTCAGCTAGGATAAATTATGCAAATTCCTTTGACTTTGACTTATGCTTACTTCTTAGAGAAAGGAGGTATGTTTCCTTATCACTCATGCAAGATGCTGCCCTAGAAGTAGAGTCACTAGTACATGTGATCAATTTTGCCACGTTAGTTTTACTTTCGTGGAAAAATCAAGGGTAAATTATGCATTTTTGAAGAAGCCCCAACTTCCGTCGCTGTATCCACGCCAGACCATCGCTATAGCGACGGCACCGTATTTTGTTGACTTGTAAAACGGTCAAGGCGTCGATACAGCGACGACCAAGATTTTAAGCGCGCTTTTGTTTAATTTTTTGGTGAATTTCGTTCAGCGCGCGCCCAGGACAAAACCCTTTCCAAATAAAACGCTATTTCAGAAGTGGAAAAACTTTCACGACAAAGGATTTACGAATCATCGAACAAGATAGATGAATTTTTACTCGGAACCGGAGATAGAGGTTCAGTTCCCGGCGGGACGGGTTGACAGAACAACACACCCATCACCAAAAACTGGGTTAACGGGGATACTTTTAAAATTGATTGACAGTCAACAGGTTTCATGCCCTCGGTCGGGACGGGGTGCTCTGCGGGCAGACCATCTACCTGACAAAGGATCAGTAAAGTCAAGGCGGTGGTCTCGCACACCATCAGGAGATATTCTTCAAATTGCTGATAAACCACTTCCAAAACTTGCAGAGGATGAGGAGATCGTGGGTATAATAACAATGGAAGATGTTATTGAACATCTTTTACAGGTTTCCATCTCAGGCCCTAACTTCATCCTTGCTCTTTTCTTAGTTCACCATCATTTTCATGGGTGGGTAAATATCTTTTGGGCCAGAAACCTTTGGCTTAGATGCTGCATCCAAGGGTTTTTTATTATGCAAAACCATTCAGGACTTGCACATGGATTTCTACACCTAATGCTTAGAACAAAATGCCAAGGCTCAATTAAGGAGTATAACAAGATGGTACAATTTGGCTACATAACTGCAGCAGCATAAGCAGAGCAGTTGAACCTATTTCTCCCAATGAAACCATTTTTAGATTTACCACTTGACTACAACCTGGTTGACTGTGCACAGTAATTTAATAGATTCCTTATATTCAGTAATATTTTCAGTGAACTGAGAAATTTGGATGAGAATACCCTGTTCACTAAAATGACAAGTTTTGAACAGTGATTATGGTTATAACTCATTTGTATGGCATGGGCATTATTCCCTAGCTCAGAGTCGAGTTTTCCAAATCATGTGAAGGATCTGGGTATGGCCTTAAACTTCATGTGTCATTTAGATTGCAGGTGAAAAATACATCATGTCATTGGCTTGCATGACTAAGCAAAGAAACTATCAAATTGTCTTGGTATCATAAATCGATTCCAGGATTTTTCTTCAAAATACATCTATGCAACGTTTTGACATAATGTTTCTGTATTGTGAGGGCAGCAGCTATTCTTGATACTTGAAGTTTGTCCATTGCATCCCACTCGTTTTAGAAAACCAACTTTTTCAATTGCATCAACTGATCACCTTTATTACTGAGGATTCTTTATGTTATTGCCATAGAGTCTGAGGGACAAATTGGTTTTATCATATACTCGACATCCTATGTCTACCAGGTTGGGCTTAAATATCAATGCTCCACAAATACAAGTATGTTTCCAAATCAAGCATCACTCTGCTATTTAGAATGCTCCCACTAACTCTCTATATATTTTTTTATATACAGAGTTCATTCCAGTACATCTTATTCTTTTGCAATTTGGTATGATGATATTTGTTTCTGCGATACATTACTGCACCCGATTAGCTACAACGTATTCTTAAGCTACCTTGCAGAGGTTCAAGAAATGCTTTGGTGTTCTTGCCTGTGCTACGTAGGAACAAATAGTCTATACGGTATACATGCTACACAGTAAACAAACTTGAGTGCTTAGGTTACATTTCAATGCAACTCAAGCATCTCTTTGATTCCTTAGAAGAACTGCATATTTATTGTCTACTGATTTAGGATTTCCCTTCAAACTTATTGATTTCTAACAAGCCAAATCTCTAATGGCCAAGAGTGTGTACACATGTCTAAGCTGTGATGACTTTTATATGCAGGAGCTTAAGAAATTGCAGTTTACATGGATCAATACCGGACTTTAGTACGATACCTGATCTTGGTTTTTTGTAAGTTGAGCAATGACATTTTAACCAACCTTGCAGATGGATTTTTGATCTCCATTGAATATGCTTCTTTAACTTTTGTTTTTCTGATCTCCATTGGTGCTTTCTGTTTCAAGCAGTTAGATGGAATGATGGATTGTAAAGCTAAATGAACTTGTTTATTTTGTAGAGATCTGAGTTATAATGGGCTGACAGGCACTATTCCATCGAAAAATCTTTCCTCAAATATTACTACCATGTAAGAATGCTCAGAATCAAATTTACATTTATGTTATTTTGAAAAAATATCTTAAGGTCCAGTCACAGATCAGATATAAGAAATGTCCCTTAGATATATTTCCACATTTACAATCCTCATCTGCATTGTTATGAATTTTCAATTGATTATGGTCTTCTCTTGTCTTGCAGTGATCTATCACATAATAATCTTACCGGATTGATACCATTAAGCTTTGCAGGCTTGCCTTTATTTCAAAAATTGTGAGAACCCCTTGCACTGGCAATACATTTTCTTTGGCAAACAATGTTGCTCTTCATTTATGTTACATTGACAATGAACATAAAGAACTCTTAATCCTACCATCATGAAAATTGTCGTAGAAAAGTGGGCTCACAAAATATTGTTACAACTTGACACATAAGGGGTATACAAAGGAAATAAAGAAAGTGATCTTAGACCAAGTCATTTTTGAGGTTTACTTGACTTTGACACCAAAAATTCATTCAAATTGACAAATAAAAGAAAATTATGAATATGTAGGGGGTGTTTATTTATGAAAGGAAAAATAGAATCAAAGAGAATGCATGGAGACAAATATAGCTTTATGTCCTTTCAAAAGACAATTACTGGATATGTAGCACTAAACATGTACTTATTTGAAGACTTTTTCTCTTACAGAGCACTTGATAACAATAAACTGAATGGTTCTGCTCCATCTAACATTGGCTTGAGCAACTCATTCAATGCTACTGCAAGACTATTATTGTAAGTTGTCGATTAATATAATGTTTTACAGAGTTACTGGTCAGAAAGTTTAGCATTTCTTGCCATCCAGATTCCACACCTTGCATGGCTTCTTTTAAATTG